>OY986435.1:219230398-219310398 GCA_963920525.1 Dichetophora obliterata | reverse complement strand
AATAAAATAAAATAAAATAAAATAAAATAAAATAAAATAAAATAAAATAAAATAAAATAAAATAAAATAAAATAAAATAAAATAAAATAAAATAAAATAAAATAAAATAAAATAAAATAAAATAAAATAAAATAAAATAAAATAAAATAAAATAAAATAAAATAAAATAAAATAAAATAAAATAAAATAAAATAAAATAAAATAAAATAAAATAAAATAAAATAAAATAAAATAAAATAAAATAAAATAAAATAAAATAAAATAAAATAAAATAAAATAAAATAAAATAAAATAAAATAAAATAAAATAAAATAAAATAAAATAAAATAAAATAAAATAAAATAAAATAAAATAAAATAAAATAAAATAAAATAAAATAAAATAAAATAAAATAAAATAAAATAAAATAAAATAAAATAAAATAAAATAAAATAAAATAAAATAAAATAAAATAAAATAAAATAAAATAAAATAAAATAAAATAAAATAAAATAAAATAAAATAAAATAAAATAAAATAAAATAAAATAAAATAAAATAAAATAAAATAAAATAAAATAAAATAAAATAAAATAAAATAAAATAAAATAAAATAAAATAAAATAAAATAAAATAAAATAAAATAAAATAAAATAAAATAAAATAAAATAAAATAAAATAAAATAAAATAAAATAAAATAAAATAAAATAAAATAAAATAAAATAAAATAAAATAAAATAAAATAAAATAAAATAAAATAAAATAAAATAAAATAAAATAAAATAAAATAAAATAAAATAAAATAAAATAAAATAAAATAAAATAAAATAAAATAAAATAAAATAAAATAAAATAAAATAAAATAAAATAAAATAAAATAAAATAAAATAAAATAAAATAAAATAAAATAAAATAAAATAAAATAAAATAAAATAAAATAAAATAAAATAAAATAAAATAAAATAAAATAAAATAAAATAAAATAAAATAAAATAAAATAAAATAAAATAAAATAAAATAAAATAAAATAAAATAAAATAAAATAAAATAAAATAAAATAAAATAAAATAAAATAAAATAAAATAAAATAAAATAAAATAAAATAAAATAAAATAAAATAAAATAAAATAAAATAAAATAAAATAAAATAAAATAAAATAAAATAAAATAAAATAAAATAAAATAAAATAAAATAAAATAAAATAAAATAAAATAAAATAAAATAAAATAAAATAAAATAAAATAAAATAAAATAAAATAAAATAAAATAAAATAAAATAAAATAAAATAAAATAAAATAAAATAAAATAAAATAAAATAAAATAAAATAAAATAAAATAAAATAAAATAAAATAAAATAAAATAAAATAAAATAAAATAAAATAAAATAAAATAAAATAAAATAAAATAAAATAAAATAAAATAAAATAAAATAAAATAAAATAAAATAAAATAAAATAAAATAAAATAAAATAAAATAAAATAAAATAAAATAAAATAAAATAAAATAAAATAAAATAAAATAAAATAAAATAAAATAAAATAAAATAAAATAAAATAAAATAAAATAAAATAAAATAAAATAAAATAAAATAAAATAAAATAAAATAAAATAAAATAAAATAAAATAAAATAAAATAAAATAAAATAAAATAAAATAAAATAAAATAAAATAAAATAAAATAAAATAAAATAAAATAAAATAAAATAAAATAAAATAAAATAAAATAAAATAAAATAAAATAAAATAAAATAAAATAAAATAAAATAAAATAAAATAAAATAAAATAAAATAAAATAAAATAAAATAAAATAAAATAAAATAAAATAAAATAAAATAAAATAAAATAAAATAAAATAAAATAAAATAAAATAAAATAAAATAAAATAAAATAAAATAAAATAAAATAAAATAAAATAAAATAAAATAAAATAAAATAAAATAAAATAAAATAAAATAAAATAAAATAAAATAAAATAAAATAAAATAAAATAAAATAAAATAAAATAAAATAAAATAAAATAAAATAAAATAAAATAAAATAAAATAAAATAAAATAAAATAAAATAAAATAAAATAAAATAAAATAAAATAAAATAAAATAAAATAAAATAAAATAAAATAAAATAAAATAAAATAAAATAAAATAAAATAAAATAAAATAAAATAAAATAAAATAAAATAAAATAAAATAAAATAAAATAAAATAAAATAAAATAAAATAAAATAAAATAAAATAAAATAAAATAAAATAAAATAAAATAAAATAAAATAAAATAAAATAAAATAAAATAAAATAAAATAAAATAAAATAAAATAAAATAAAATAAAATAAAATAAAATAAAATAAAATAAAATAAAATAAAATAAAATAAAATAAAATAAAATAAAATAAAATAAAATAAAATAAAATAAAATAAAATAAAATAAAATAAAATAAAATAAAATAAAATAAAATAAAATAAAATAAAATAAAATAAAATAAAATAAAATAAAATAAAATAAAATAAAATAAAATAAAATAAAATAAAATAAAATAAAATAAAATAAAATAAAATAAAATAAAATAAAATAAAATAAAATAAAATAAAATAAAATAAAATAAAATAAAATAAAATAAAATAAAATAAAATAAAATAAAATAAAATAAAATAAAATAAAATAAAATAAAATAAAATAAAATAAAATAAAATAAAATAAAATAAAATAAAATAAAATAAAATAAAATAAAATAAAATAAAATAAAATAAAATAAAATAAAATAAAATAAAATAAAATAAAATAAAATAAAATAAAATAAAATAAAATAAAATAAAATAAAATAAAATAAAATAAAATAAAATAAAATAAAATAAAATAAAATAAAATAAAATAAAATAAAATAAAATAAAATAAAATAAAATAAAATAAAATAAAATAAAATAAAATAAAATAAAATAAAATAAAATAAAATAAAATAAAATAAAATAAAATAAAATAAAATAAAATAAAATAAAATAAAATAAAATAAAATAAAATAAAATAAAATAAAATAAAATAAAATAAAATAAAATAAAATAAAATAAAATAAAATAAAATAAAATAAAATAAAATAAAATAAAATAAAATAAAATAAAATAAAATAAAATAAAATAAAATAAAATAAAATAAAATAAAATAAAATAAAATAAAATAAAATAAAATAAAATAAAATAAAATAAAATAAAATAAAATAAAATAAAATAAAATAAAATAAAATAAAATAAAATAAAATAAAATAAAATAAAATAAAATAAAATAAAATAAAATAAAATAAAATAAAATAAAATAAAATAAAATAAAATAAAATAAAATAAAATAAAATAAAATAAAATAAAATAAAATAAAATAAAATAAAATAAAATAAAATAAAATAAAATAAAATAAAATAAAATAAAATAAAATAAAATAAAATAAAATAAAATAAAATAAAATAAAATAAAATAAAATAAAATAAAATAAAATAAAATAAAATAAAATAAAATAAAATAAAATAAAATAAAATAAAATAAAATAAAATAAAATAAAATAAAATAAAATAAAATAAAATAAAATAAAATAAAATAAAATAAAATAAAATAAAATAAAATAAAATAAAATAAAATAAAATAAAATAAAATAAAATAAAATAAAATAAAATAAAATAAAATAAAATAAAATAAAATAAAATAAAATAAAATAAAATAAAATAAAATAAAATAAAATAAAATAAAATAAAATAAAATAAAATAAAATAAAATAAAATAAAATAAAATAAAATAAAATAAAATAAAATAAAATAAAATAAAATAAAATAAAATAAAATAAAATAAAATAAAATAAAATAAAATAAAATAAAATAAAATAAAATAAAATAAAATAAAATAAAATAAAATAAAATAAAATAAAATAAAATAAAATAAAATAAAATAAAATAAAATAAAATAAAATAAAATAAAATAAAATAAAATAAAATAAAATAAAATAAAATAAAATAAAATAAAATAAAATAAAATAAAATAAAATAAAATAAAATAAAATAAAATAAAATAAAATAAAATAAAATAAAATAAAATAAAATAAAATAAAATAAAATAAAATAAAATAAAATAAAATAAAATAAAATAAAATAAAATAAAATAAAATAAAATAAAATAAAATAAAATAAAATAAAATAAAATAAAATAAAATAAAATAAAATAAAATAAAATAAAATAAAATAAAATAAAATAAAATAAAATAAAATAAAATAAAATAAAATAAAATAAAATAAAATAAAATAAAATAAAATAAAATAAAATAAAATAAAATAAAATAAAATAAAATAAAATAAAATAAAATAAAATAAAATAAAATAAAATAAAATAAAATAAAATAAAATAAAATAAAATAAAATAAAATAAAATAAAATAAAATAAAATAAAATAAAATAAAATAAAATAAAATAAAATAAAATAAAATAAAATAAAATAAAATAAAATAAAATAAAATAAAATAAAATAAAATAAAATAAAATAAAATAAAATAAAATAAAATAAAATAAAATAAAATAAAATAAAATAAAATAAAATAAAATAAAATAAAATAAAATAAAATAAAATAAAATAAAATAAAATAAAATAAAATAAAATAAAATAAAATAAAATAAAATAAAATAAAATAAAATAAAATAAAATAAAATAAAATAAAATAAAATAAAATAAAATAAAATAAAATAAAATAAAATAAAATAAAATAAAATAAAATAAAATAAAATAAAATAAAATAAAATAAAATAAAATAAAATAAAATAAAATAAAATAAAATAAAATAAAATAAAATAAAATAAAATAAAATAAAATAAAATAAAATAAAATAAAATAAAATAAAATAAAATAAAATAAAATAAAATAAAATAAAATAAAATAAAATAAAATAAAATAAAATAAAATAAAATAAAATAAAATAAAATAAAATAAAATAAAATAAAATAAAATAAAATAAAATAAAATAAAATAAAATAAAATAAAATAAAATAAAATAAAATAAAATAAAATAAAATAAAATAAAATAAAATAAAATAAAATAAAATAAAATAAAATAAAATAAAATAAAATAAAATAAAATAAAATAAAATAAAATAAAATAAAATAAAATAAAATAAAATAAAATAAAATAAAATAAAATAAAATAAAATAAAATAAAATAAAATAAAATAAAATAAAATAAAATAAAATAAAATAAAATAAAATAAAATAAAATAAAATAAAATAAAATAAAATAAAATAAAATAAAATAAAATAAAATAAAATAAAATAAAATAAAATAAAATAAAATAAAATAAAATAAAATAAAATAAAATAAAATAAAATAAAATAAAATAAAATAAAATAAAATAAAATAAAATAAAATAAAATAAAATAAAATAAAATAAAATAAAATAAAATAAAATAAAATAAAATAAAATAAAATAAAATAAAATAAAATAAAATAAAATAAAATAAAATAAAATAAAATAAAATAAAATAAAATAAAATAAAATAAAATAAAATAAAATAAAATAAAATAAAATAAAATAAAATAAAATAAAATAAAATAAAATAAAATAAAATAAAATAAAATAAAATAAAATAAAATAAAATAAAATAAAATAAAATAAAATAAAATAAAATAAAATAAAATAAAATAAAATAAAATAAAATAAAATAAAATAAAATAAAATAAAATAAAATAAAATAAAATAAAATAAAATAAAATAAAATAAAATAAAATAAAATAAAATAAAATAAAATAAAATAAAATAAAATAAAATAAAATAAAATAAAATAAAATAAAATAAAATAAAATAAAATAAAATAAAATAAAATAAAATAAAATAAAATAAAATAAAATAAAATAAAATAAAATAAAATAAAATAAAATAAAATAAAATAAAATAAAATAAAATAAAATAAAATAAAATAAAATAAAATAAAATAAAATAAAATAAAATAAAATAAAATAAAATAAAATAAAATAAAATAAAATAAAATAAAATAAAATAAAATAAAATAAAATAAAATAAAATAAAATAAAATAAAATAAAATAAAATAAAATAAAATAAAATAAAATAAAATAAAATAAAATAAAATAAAATAAAATAAAATAAAATAAAATAAAATAAAATAAAATAAAATAAAATAAAATAAAATAAAATAAAATAAAATAAAATAAAATAAAATAAAATAAAATAAAATAAAATAAAATAAAATAAAATAAAATAAAATAAAATAAAATAAAATAAAATAAAATAAAATAAAATAAAATAAAATAAAATAAAATAAAATAAAATAAAATAAAATAAAATAAAATAAAATAAAATAAAATAAAATAAAATAAAATAAAATAAAATAAAATAAAATAAAATAAAATAAAATAAAATAAAATAAAATAAAATAAAATAAAATAAAATAAAATAAAATAAAATAAAATAAAATAAAATAAAATAAAATAAAATAAAATAAAATAAAATAAAATAAAATAAAATAAAATAAAATAAAATAAAATAAAATAAAATAAAATAAAATAAAATAAAATAAAATAAAATAAAATAAAATAAAATAAAATAAAATAAAATAAAATAAAATAAAATAAAATAAAATAAAATAAAATAAAATAAAATAAAATAAAATAAAATAAAATAAAATAAAATAAAATAAAATAAAATAAAATAAAATAAAATAAAATAAAATAAAATAAAATAAAATAAAATAAAATAAAATAAAATAAAATAAAATAAAATAAAATAAAATAAAATAAAATAAAATAAAATAAAATAAAATAAAATAAAATAAAATAAAATAAAATAAAATAAAATAAAATAAAATAAAATAAAATAAAATAAAATAAAATAAAATAAAATAAAATAAAATAAAATAAAATAAAATAAAATAAAATAAAATAAAATAAAATAAAATAAAATAAAATAAAATAAAATAAAATAAAATAAAATAAAATAAAATAAAATAAAATAAAATAAAATAAAATAAAATAAAATAAAATAAAATAAAATAAAATAAAATAAAATAAAATAAAATAAAATAAAATAAAATAAAATAAAATAAAATAAAATAAAATAAAATAAAATAAAATAAAATAAAATAAAATAAAATAAAATAAAATAAAATAAAATAAAATAAAATAAAATAAAATAAAATAAAATAAAATAAAATAAAATAAAATAAAATAAAATAAAATAAAATAAAATAAAATAAAATAAAATAAAATAAAATAAAATAAAATAAAATAAAATAAAATAAAATAAAATAAAATAAAATAAAATAAAATAAAATAAAATAAAATAAAATAAAATAAAATAAAATAAAATAAAATAAAATAAAATAAAATAAAATAAAATAAAATAAAATAAAATAAAATAAAATAAAATAAAATAAAATAAAATAAAATAAAATAAAATAAAATAAAATAAAATAAAATAAAATAAAATAAAATAAAATAAAATAAAATAAAATAAAATAAAATAAAATAAAATAAAATAAAATAAAATAAAATAAAATAAAATAAAATAAAATAAAATAAAATAAAATAAAATAAAATAAAATAAAATAAAATAAAATAAAATAAAATAAAATAAAATAAAATAAAATAAAATAAAATAAAATAAAATAAAATAAAATAAAATAAAATAAAATAAAATAAAATAAAATAAAATAAAATAAAATAAAATAAAATAAAATAAAATAAAATAAAATAAAATAAAATAAAATAAAATAAAATAAAATAAAATAAAATAAAATAAAATAAAATAAAATAAAATAAAATAAAATAAAATAAAATAAAATAAAATAAAATAAAATAAAATAAAATAAAATAAAATAAAATAAAATAAAATAAAATAAAATAAAATAAAATAAAATAAAATAAAATAAAATAAAATAAAATAAAATAAAATAAAATAAAATAAAATAAAATAAAATAAAATAAAATAAAATAAAATAAAATAAAATAAAATAAAATAAAATAAAATAAAATAAAATAAAATAAAATAAAATAAAATAAAATAAAATAAAATAAAATAAAATAAAATAAAATAAAATAAAATAAAATAAAATAAAATAAAATAAAATAAAATAAAATAAAATAAAATAAAATAAAATAAAATAAAATAAAATAAAATAAGGATAAATTTTCATATGTTCGAAAAAATATTTCCTCATGTCTGAAATGAAAATATTTTATGTTTCTTATAATGAAAACTATTTTTCTCGAACTAAAAAATTCTCATTATTAGATAAAAATTTACAGAAAATAAAAAAAAATGTTCTCTATTGTAAATAAACAACTCACTGTGCGAAATACTTTCTCAAAAATAAAAACAAAATCCTATCTCAAAAATAAAAAAATCTTCTTTTATAAAAACGATATATTTTTCTTGTCTTTCATTAGGTACGAAAAAAATAGAAAGCTTCAGAGCGATTGCATAATATTACAAAAAGCACGTGTTGCATATTCTGCATATTATGCCGATTGTTCCTTCAAAATGATTTTTTTTTATTCTTCTTTGGATGCATTTATAAAATCATTTTACAGAAAAAAAATTTGGAATAATTATAAGGGGTCCCGAAATGCAACAACAATAATTCTACCTCTACCTCTTAACATTATTTAACTAATATTTTTACAACTGAATAACTTTAATACTTTTACTTTGCGTAGAACTGAGTTAAAACAAATGTTTCACAAAAAGACATTTTTAATGGTATTTTCAGATATACTTCCCTGTTTTAGAGAAAAATATACGCAATTAAGAAATATGTTGTACCAATATTAAGAAAATATATCTCTCTTTTGAAGAAAGTGTTCTTTTTTGTGAGAAACGCAAATAAATGTGAATAAAAGATTTATTAAATTTTAATAAATATTGCTATGTTTTCGGAAAAAATATACACAATACAGAAAACGGTTGAACCTGTTATAAATAAATATTTTCCAATTAATGAGATGTCTTAATTGATCAGAAAATATTTCTCTGGAGCAAAGTCAATACGATTTTTCTCCAAATATGATGCCTTTTTTCTTATATTCCGAGAAGTTTTTTCTGAGTGTAGAGTAGTATTTTTTGAAAAGAGAAGGGAATATTTTGGTTTTTCAAGCAACACTTTACCCTTTAATAGAACCACCAACAACTTATTAGTGGATGTTACTAAACTAAAAATCAATTCCGAACCATGAGATTCATTATCATGAATCCTATTATGAATGCACAAATATCAGAGAGATGTGTGTGACAGTTGGCATTAAATAGTCAACACTCACGAATAATCAATTGATTTTGCCCCATTTGGATAACACTTAAATCTATTAAGGAATTTATTTAGCTTTATGCTTTATTTTCTTTTTCGTATAAGTCAACGTCTGACAAATCCAATCTCAACAAAAAATAGAAATAATAATACTATTTATATCCTTACAAGACTCACCTCACAAGACCGTTATTGCGATCACATTCCCGCGAAGATATCGTACTGGCCGAACGTATGGAGCCATTTTTTGTGCCATTACTATCGTTTGGATTGGAACTTTGGAAATATAAACTAAATATAAGCCAAGAAAAAAATCCCACATAACAATAATGACGATGAACATGCAAAAATCCCGACCCAACCCGACGAGAGACATAAAATTATAAACTTACCCTCGTATGCGATCGACGCGATTCTTGCCCTGACCACTACTGGCCGCTGAATGACCACCGGCACTGCCATTAGTTAGCGTATTGCCGGAACCGTTGCTCTTGCCGCCAACGCTGCTCTTGCTGCTGCTCTTGTGAATCTTAAGATTTGAATTAGATCGTTTCGAATTCGTCTCGACCACCGTGTAGGGTATTTCGCGTAGCTGATCCTCGGACATACCAGCCGTATCGACAAGACCGAATTGCAAATGTTTGGCCAATTCGCTGGACCAAATGCGATTGCGTGAGTCCGATGGTGACCTGTGAAAAGGTTGGAAAAAACTGCATTTTCTGTCTGTAGATATATAGTAGATGAAATTTTAAAACACTAAGAATTTAAATAATTTGAATTGCGTTTAGTACAGTCCAACTTTGGCCTTTTACACATGGAGCAATTGAAAAGTAATGCCAATGCAACAAAAGTTGCTAACCAATGTATTTATACCGAAACCTTCACATGAAGCAACTTGTGCTCAACAAGTTGGCAACACGTTTGCGACCAGTCCAATGCAACACGGCTTGCAGCAATTTGAATCTGCGATTTGTTACTTTTGCTATGTGTTTTGTGAGCGACAAAAATGAATGAGCAAGTAATTCATATAAAATTTGTGCAGGAAATGAAGAAATATCCGTGCTTTATTTAATTTTGTATATCTATTTAACAAAGCTTCAATTAAATAAGTATTTATGTTGTTGTGAATTTTTCAATGTTGTCTGTTACGTGAGTTGCTAGTCTAAAAGTATGAGTTACAATTTATTTTAAAAATGAAAAGTTTCGCAATTTTTAAAGGTGTTGCGTTGAAGTTGCATTGTTTTCCAATTTCCCCATGTAAAATAAGCCTTAATCTTAAATTCTTTATATATATCTACTAAGATATATCTGCACTTACTTATTTTTGCGATGCCTTCGCGACTTGTGATGTGAGTGCGTATCGGAATGGCTATCGTTGCTGTGCAGACTGCGTGCGACAACGCTACTCTTACAAACCGATGCCTGCTGCACGGAACTCTGACCCAGACTAGCTTCGGCCTGCCTACGCTGCACTTCGCGCCACTGCGACGTCGAATCAATTAGTTCTGCCGAACCGCTGCGTCCAGACGAGACACGATGACCAGAATAGCTGCGACCACGAGTGCTATCATGATCTGATCCCGCCGAGTCACGTCGATGTCGCGAACGTCGATGCTTGCGATGATGCGAACGACCTGACCGGCCTGAGCCGCGTGATAATTCGCTCTCATTATCTGAGGTGCGACGATGGCGATGCTTGTTTCTGTGCAAAATATAAGATAATTATTGGTATCATGAAAGCGATCATCAATTTAACTGCGCTCTGATGCAAAGCGATCAAGAGATAAGCATTTCTTTAACATAAAGGCGGAGATAAGGTGTAGACAAAAGACTCTATCTTATGCTTAACATGAATCAAAGTCAGCACCGACATGCATTTTAGTTTGCCTACCTTCGTGTTGATCGGGAGTCGTTTGATGAATGACTCTCCACCGAACTGGAACGATAACGCTGCTGATTAGCTGTCGTCGCTCCATCAGCACCTGCTACACCTCCGCGCGACTGTTGCTGTTGTTTCTGCTGCTGCTGCTGCTGATGATGTCTCTGATGCTGATGATGATGATGCGTTCCGCCTCCGGTGGTACTAGCCGAGCGTACTGAACGTGGACTCGATGGATTGTTGCCGAAAAGTGAACGCTGCTGTGTTCTCGGCCATGGAGCACTTCGTGTGCTACGTGGTGAGTCAGGTGTTTGCAAATTGCCGCCATTGTTGCTATTGTTGGTGTTGTGATAGCCATTGTTGGTATTTTGCTGCTGGTGATAGGGACGGATACCCAACGTAGTTGGTATGCTGTACGTTGAGAGGTAAGGGCTGTCATAGTTTCTGCAATTGAAACGGATAAAGTTGAGATGTTGACAAGTATAGCAACAATAAAAATAATAATAAATAAATTTATACGAGGTCAAGATCCAAAAGATTTTTACGGATCTGATGTGTTTGATAAGACTATGAGATTTTAGTTAAGACAAGAGCCAAGCATAAGCAATTGATGTTGGGAGATAAAAATTGCAGAAAACATGTTTAAATAGTACAAGAAATATATCAATCAAGATGGTCTTTTTAGAATCCATAAGTTTTATTAAGCTTATATGTGATTGTAGATGTAATTATAGAAAATGTAATGTAAATAACATAACCGTTCTTGAGTACATGATTTTTAAAACTGTTGATGTTTGTTTTAAAATATGAAAAACTTTTTTTTTTAAATCGCAAAATAACAATGGAAGATGAAAGATTCGTTTTAGAACTTTTGCTTTAAAATGTATTTTAATGTGGAAAATCGATTGGTACTGTGCACAAGTTCCGTTCTATCGTTCTTGCTAACACAATTTGGGTTCGAAGTGCAAAAAATCGAGGTTTTTGTATGAAAGTCAGAACTGCACCCTCTAAACCTTGTCCCAAAACAATTGTTTACATAATGGACCTGGAATATGTGAACGATGTTCAAATTATGTTAGCCTTTATTTCTAAATTTTTTGTCTATCATCTGTCATAATAAAATTAATATTTTTTGCACTTGGCCCAAATTTCGCTATCAACGACGAAAGACTGGGACTTTAGGGACTGGAAAGCTAATAGATTTGTCACATTAAAATACATTTTCGAGCAATAGTTCAGCATAGGACCTTTTCAGCTTCTATTGTAAAATAAATATTTTCCTAATCTGAGTGTTTTATTGTAAAGGAGGTTTTAGGCAAACAATTTTTTGAAAATGGAATTTTTTTTGGAAATTGATTATTGTTATAAAACTATTAAAAAATATGTAAAAATAATTGCGAACCTATCCCGCTTATAATACAGATATAATACAGCGCTTAAGACCCGGTGCGCCAGAGTAACTGTAACTAACCAAAGGAACTTTAAAAGCGTTTTTCTCGAAACATACTATTTACAAACCGGCTTCACTACTGCAAAAAAACTAATTGATCAATTTAAATGTTTTTTTTACAAGCATTATTTGTAAATTCTACACATATTTTATCAAAACTAGCGTCTTTTGAGAATTTGTCTAGATTTGACACGCAACAATATGTTCATAATTTTCCATATTTTCATTCCATTTTGATAAAAGATAGTCTGTTTTCGAATGCAATTTGAGCCGAGCTTTGGTGTGGCCCGATTTTCACCTTTTTTAAAGCACACCAACTTCAGCGCCATTTTCATATATAAAATATATCTGTTAAGACAAAAACGCCATTTTTTTTACTTAAAGTGATGTTGTGAAATTAACATGCAAAAACAATTTTTTGTACATATATATAAGAAACTCTTTTAAAAAACCTATTCTAAAATATGCATTAATTTTAACCGATTTTGCTTAAAGCCTCCCTTGAAATCATTTTACGGTATTATCTTATTCTAATTTTCCTTATCTGAGTATTTTACTGTGAGACCATTTTGCATTACGAAGGACCAAAGATATAACTTTTGGGACTAACCTTTTGTTTTGTTGGAGAGTTTTCTAACCAATTCTAAGACATTTGAAATTTCCTTATTGTCGGAAAAATTTGACAAAGTTAGTAAAACGCTAATGATTTTTCTTTATGAAAAAAGACTTGCATACAATCTATTTTGAAATAATTTTAAAACTTTTTTCTTATACCGGCTTCTGTGAAGGGATTTTAAAAATTTTTATTCTGTATTTATTACAAATTTTGCCATAGATATTGAGCGAGAATATTGTGAAATTTGGAAAAGTGTCAACTATGACAGATGCCATAGGCTTGGATTCGATATATGTTAAGATTAGAAAAAAATTACAAAGGGCGCATCGAAAAATTTAGATCGTATTCTAAGAGGTTCCAAAAGTTGCATATGATGGTCAAGGTTAGGTTAGGTTAAACCGGATGCCTTCGTGAAGGCTCACATAGACCAATTCAGGACCTTAGTGGTACCGGTAGCGAACAAAAGGAACCTTTGTGTTTGTTTTAAAAGTCTTTAAAGATTTGCGTTGAGTTCGTAAACCTTTGGAGGGATTCTAGAGACACCCTGGCTACATCTTTAAGCGACGGGAATGTCGATGAGCCTAGGTATTTTAGTCTCGATCTAAGTAGGGCGGGGCATGTGCATAGTAGGTGCTCCAGGGTCTCCACTGTGCCCGGTTCCTTGCACTTCCTGCAGTTGTCATCCGTGGTGATGCCAAGCTTCCTCGCGTGGGCTGCCGTCATGCAGTGACCAGTGAGCATGCCCACTAGTGTCCTGCAATCTTTGCGCGGGCGTGCCAAGATGAACAGAGTTCGTTTTTCGCATTGTGCATTGCACATGATTTTAAAGATTTTGCACGATGTCGTATCTCTCCATCTACGATTCACTGCTTGTGTGGCTCTTCTTTCGAGGTTCCTGTACAACTCTTGTAGCGGAGTAAGTACATGTTCTGCGAGTTCTGATTCCAGCCCGGCGCCTTCCTTTGCTAAACCATCTGCCATCTCGTTTCCCTCAATGCCCTGGTGGCTAGGGACCCAGTAGATGCGCACTCTTTTCGAAGCGCATAGTGCATCTAGTGCATCTCCGCCAGCCAAGACACTTTTGGACTTGATGCTAGCGGAGCGCATGGATTTGATCGCCGCTTGACTGTCAACGAAAATGTTGATGTTAGAGTGTTGTGTGTCCATGCTGAGGGCTATCTCAGCAGCCTTCCTTATGGCAAATGTTTCCGCCTGGAAGATACTGCAGTGGTTCGGCAGTTTATATGGCTGCTTTGTATTAGGCTCTGCGCAATACACCGCCGCACCTACCCCCGTAGGCATTTTGGAGCCGTCGGTAAATATGTTGACCGCCTGCTGTGCTTGTTCTATACCTTTGCACCAGTCATTTGGTCCCAGAAGAGTTCGTGCTTTGGAACTGACTATCGTGCGAGGCACCATGTAGTCCGTGCTACTAGGTAGATCCCTTCCGATTGTGCAATGTCCAAAGTTTTGAATGTGCATGCTGCCTGCTGCCGTAAGGCGTTGTGCCGTTTTTCCGGCTATTAGTTTTGCGTGTATGTCCAGGGGGTCCATACTTAGAATGGTTTCAAGCGCTTTAGTTGGAGTTGACTTCAGTGCCCCCGTGATGCATAGCGGTGCCTGCCGCTGAGTTTTCTCCAAGTGCCTGAGGAATGTTGATTTGTTCACAGCTGGCCACCACACAATAATCCCGTAGAGTAGAATAGGACGCACTACCGTTACATAGATCCAGGGCATCAGAAAGGGTGAGAGACCCCACGTACTGCCTAGCATCTTTTTTGATGTGTATAGCGCAATGGTGGATTTCTTCACCCTTTCTTCCACGTTGGTTTTCCATGACAGCTTGCTGTCCAGGACGACTCCTAGATATTTTGTGTGAGTTTTCAGTATGAGATGTATATCATTCAATTTCGGTGGTATCCACTGTGGTATCTTGTACCTTTTCGTGAACAGAACCAGAACCGTTTTCTCTGCGTTAATACTAAGACCGACTGAATTTGACCATCTAAGTACATCTTTGAGTGTGCTCTCCATTATGGAGCTTACTGTTGATAGACATTTCCCTACTATAATAATGCTTATGTCGTCTGCATAGGCAGTTATCCTCGGGGCTCTACCTGCGAACTTTTCGAGTAGTTCATTAACTACAAGATTCCATAGTAGTGGCGAGAGGACCCCTCCCTGGGGTGTCCCACTGCGAGCTTCCCTTACCATGGATTTAGTGCCCCACTCAGCCCGCACCTTTCTGCAGCTTAGCAACTTGTCTAACCAAAGGTTTATTGCCGGTGGTGCCTCTATTGCACGTAATCCACTAAGGATTACGGTGGTTGATACATTGTTGAATGCACCTGAGATATCTAAAAACGCCCCGAGTGCGTATTCCTTGTGGTGGAGGGCTTTTTTCATGGTTACTACTAGGTAATGTAGTGCCGTTTCAACCGATTTCCCTTTCGTGTGTGCGTGCTGGTTGGTTGATAACTGGATTGAATTGTTTCTTAGGTGCAAGTCAATCAGTTTCTCGAGCGTTTTGAGTACAAAGGAGGTCAGACTTATTGGCCTGTAGTCTCTCGGACATGGATGGCTGCTCTTACCTGCCTTCGGTAAGAATATAACCCTCGCTGTCCTCCAAGCCACAGGTACATAGTTTAGCCTGATGCATCCGTTAAATATATTCTTCAGCCATGGGACGACTCGCGATTCAGCCGTTTGCAACATGGCAGGAATTATACCGTCTGGTCCCGGAGATTTGTATCCCGAGAACGAGTTTATAGCCCATACGATTCCGTCCGACGTTATTAGGTCGTGTGGAACCTGTAGCGGAGTTGTCCTATGCCCTCGTATTGTAGCAGTGCTAGGAGCTTCGGAACAACCAGGAAAATGCGCCTTTAAAAGCACCTCGAGGGATTCCTGACTGCTCTCCGTCCACTGGCCATTGTCTTTGCGTAGCTGGCTCTGAATGGAGGGCTGCTTTGAGAGTAGCTTCCTGAGTCTTGCTGTGTCCGCAGTTTTTTCTATGTTTGAGCAGAAGTTCTTCCACGAGTGTCTTTTTGCTCTGCGTACGTTTGTTTTAAAAAGTTTGAGCCTACATTTATATTCCCTCCAAATTTCCTCTTGGTATATGGTGGTCAAGATCTCAAAAAAAAAAAAAAAAAAAAAATTAGGAATTTTAGGAAAAAAATAAGGTGGTCAAGATCTCAAAAAAATATTTTAGGAATTTTAGGAAAAAATAAGGATGTCTTCCGCTCCCGCAAGGACAAAGTTGTTTTTTAAAAAAAACAATAAAAAATCGCGATCTTAAAATGCTTTGATTTTTGTAAAAAAAACTGCAAATGTCTTAAAGTAAAAGTAAATAAAGACTTTAACTCACAAAATCCTGCCAAACATGACGCACTCACGATTTTTACCCACAAGGTCCTGTGTGAAGGATATTCAATTCCAAAGGTACACTCGAGGTAGCACAGTACTTTTGATTGCTATCTGATTGCCAAAATTTTGGTTATTGTGTTGACGTTTTCCTTAAATTTTGCGAATTAATAATTTTCATATTTTTTGCGTATACATACTTCTTGTTTGTCAGAAATGTAAACTTGAATGCAATTTATTAACATAAATAAAACGTTTTTTATCTTGAGCACTAGAAGTGGTACCGAAGATAATTTCCTTAATTTAGATTCCACAAATATTTCTGAAGAGTCCAAGAGTATCATTTTACAACACCAGGTTACCACGATTTTTTTCCCTATTTCTTCAAACGTTTTTGTAGAGCGTGTTCTTAGCGTAGTGAAAAATATTTGTTCCGATGAGAGGAATTGATTGAAAGTGGAAATGGTCAAGCCAGAACTCTTCATCTATTTCAATTATGGAATGTCTTGCGCCTTATTTAGTGACTTTCTTATGACTGAGCCAGGAAGAAAGCTATTAAGAAACGTTAAGTCTGGCAAAAAGTATTCTTTTAAGTAAAAAAACAATTTTTCAGTTTATTTCCTAAACAAATCTAGTCCATATGTATTGAAGTAGTTTTTATTATTTGTTCTTGCACCTGTTTTTTTGTTTGTTTTGTTATAAAACTGTTTATAAAACTGGTTTATGTAGTTTGTTAAATAAAACTATGGAATTATATATAATTTTTGACATTTTTTTGTGATTGAAACAAAAATCGAATTTTTTGACAAATGTCCGGTTTTCGAAGATTCAAAAGTTGGCCACCCTGATTATAGTTCATATCAAAAAATCTATGACATGTGAGATAAAATGTGTAACGGTGATTCATTACAAAGTTGCACCCCGCTACCTACGCTACTACCCTACTATACCACTACACCTCTACTACAATCAACTCAACTAAAAACAAAAACCCACACACACGCACACGCGCACAGCCAGCAAATTCAACATAGCCAACTGCTAAGCCTACAAAAACCACACGCAACAGAAAGGCATGATATAATTCCCAGAAGGTTTTTAACAAAATATGAATAAATAATGCGCAGTGTGACAGACTTCGACACGGCTCGAAGTTGTAGTGCTTTGCTCCGTCGTATACTTGTTGAACGATTACAAGTTTGTTGGTTCAAAACGAGCTATCGCAAGGTGGCTCGTTCTAATACATTTAGTTTTTAAGTTTTTAAGCAGTAGTTAGTCAGTAGGACCATCACGTCGGCTTCAATCGGTCAGTCGGGAGTCTTGATTTTTTTTTATTTTAATTAGCTAGTGATACAATCACGTCGGCTTCGGTTAGACGGTAGCGACAACGTACAGATGTATGCTTAAGAATTCGATAATATTTTATTTTTTTTATTTATTTTATTATTATTATTACCTTATCGCTAAAATAAATACCAAGGCGCTTCACGCCGTACACAAATATGTGTAAAGATATATAAATATATATATTACACTATAAAAATAATCTCGGTTATATAATAAATTCAACTCTGTCACGCGAGGATCATATTAACTCTTGTGTTAAAAAAGTTTATTTTGGCCTGCGAATAACTGAAAGTTTTGTAAACGTAGAAATTAGACGAAAATTGGTATTGCAGCTCTTGTTAATTTTAAGTACAATACTTATTCGGATGCAGTATATTGCAAGCTTGATTCGCGGTCGGTGCATAAGCTTTAAGTTGCCCTTAACAATGCTGCTCTCTACGTTTATGGCCTAAGGAAATATGACCATGTAACTATGTTTTCGAAACAATTACTTGGAAGAGGCCTATTAAGTCATTTCGAAAAAAGAAGTTGTGTGTTCCTTCATCGAATAATTATCACACAGATCCCTAGCTACTTGTTCGAAAAACTATTTTTTTGTAAATCTAGCAGAGGCATGAACACTTTAATTCCCAGATATAATTTCATCAACTCCAGTAGATTGTTTTTGTAAGCGCAATGAGATCATGGAATTCACTACCCACAAATATTAAAAATATTACTAATAGAAATACCTTTAAGCATTTAGTTTTCGAACGCTTTTCTTAAAAACCTAAAATTTCTTTATATTAAGGTTCTCTCCTTCTTCTATTCTTTTGCTTTATTCTCATGATTAACTTTTAAGTGCTTTACATTATGTTATACAGTTTTAATTGTTGTTAATTCTTAAATACTATATTGTCTTTATAATATGTACAACATAAATTTTTATGTTAGTTTAAGTTAGTTTTAGTTAGTTTTATAATATATAATGTTGTTATTTCCATCATCTATGTGGCATTCAAAAGATTTAATCTTATTTGTCAACAATATAACCCAAATACAAATAACAATATAAAATATTAATTAATGCAGCGAAATCGGGTCTTGTCTAAGTCGTTGTCACATCGAACCTCTCCAAGTCACCGAACTCCACCGAACAATGACATCACCGAACCTCACCGAACATTGAATATCATCGAACTTCTCCGAGTGACCGAACTCCACCGTACACTGAACATCATCGAATCAGCATCGGCAGATTTCCTTACAACTGTATACAGGGTTGTCAATATTCGAAGCGCCCATCTGGCAACACTGTAATTTTCCGCAGTGATGCCAAATCGACTAATGACATACCGCGTTTGAAGCGTCATTCCAAGCAAATGTTTACAATGGAACAGTACACGCCACGCGAACGCTCTAAAATTGTTGAAATTTACATTCAACAAAACAAGTCAATAGTGAAAACTCAACTCAATGAGCGATGAAGCTCATTTTCAGTTGAACGGAACGGTAAACAAACAAAATTGCCGTATTTATGCCACTGAAAATCCACAAGAGATTCAAGAGGTACCTCTTCACGATGCAAAAGTCACTGTTTGGTGCGGCGTTTGTGCTAAAATGCTCATTGGGCCGTTCTTTTTCGAAGATGATAATGGCCACAGAGTTACTGTCAATCAGGAGCGTTATCGCGATATGATAAACAATTTTTTCATGCCAATCGTTCGTCGAAAGCGTATCAGGCACTACTGGTTTCAACAAGACGGCGCGCCACCACACACAAGCCGCACTACAATCGATTTTTTGAAGCAATTGTTCCCTGGCCGTTTGATGTCAAAAAATGGTGATTTCGATTGGCCGCCAAGATCACCAGATTTAACGCCTCCAGACTTCTTTTTGTGGGGTTATTTGAAATCAAAGGTTTACGTCAACAAGCCAAAGACCCTAGAAGAGCTGAAAACCAACATCCGTCAAGAAATAACCGCCATTCTCATCGAAATGTTGAAGAAAACCATGGAAAATGCTGCAAAACGGGCACAATATGTCGTAGAGGCCAATGGCGACCATTTACGAGATATCATATTCAAGAAATAATGTAAGCAAATCTACTTGAACCCAATTAAATGATATTCATGACGAACAGACAAAAAATTGTGGTTTCTTTGATTTACAATATTTAAAAATATTCGAATATGGACAACCCTGTATTTTTTAAAAACAGTGAAACTGGCGTTCATGGTACTAAGTTTCAATGCGAAATTTCTCAAAATCTGAGCGAAGAATGTTTTTGAAATGCATATCATTGGGCAGGTGATTAAACCACCTTTATAACGATATATTTCCATTTTTGTACTGAAACTTAGTACCATGAACAGCAGTTTCACTACTTTTTAAAAAATATTTATGGCAAAAGTCTTAATAAGCTTTAAATCGATATAAAGGTGGTTTAATCACCTGTCCAATGATATGCATTTCGAAAACATTCTTCGCTCAGATTTTGAGAATTTTCGCATTGAAACTTAGTACCATGAACGCCAGTTTCACTACTTTTTAAAAAATATGTATGGCAAAAGTCTTAATTGAGCACTCAAAATTGTGCCAAAAGCTAAACACGACTGAAAAGTTAAACTCGTGCTTTGCATATAGAACGAATTTAAGTTCCTCCCAAAAGTTAAATTCGTACTTTGCAAAAATAACGAATTTAATTTCCTCCCAAAAGTTAAATTCGTACTGTGCAACAAGAACGAATTTAATTTTGGAGGAAATTGCCTCCCTTGTAGAACTTAGCAAAAAGTACGAATTTAACTTTTTGCGGATCAAAAGTATTGGTTTGAGTCTTCGCTGAGTTAGCGTAAGATTGTCAAATTTATCTTCACGCACTGTAAGAATTTTTAGTTGAATATAATCATTAGCTACTTCTTTTCTTTCAATTCTTACAAATTATATAAATTTTGAACTTTTGATATGCTTTTGAATTATATACTCATGATATTGTATTTAAAACGTAAAAATATAATTTATAAAAATAAGTTTACTATGTTATACATCAATAAATACAATGAATAAAAAAAAACTAATTTGCTTATTTAGCAATTTCTAGATTCGCCACTGACTTTGACATAGAGGGTTAAATTTATTTTAAACTAAGCAATTATTTATATTAATTTTTTATATTTTTTTGTGTAGATTTATATTTGAACTTAAATTACTTACTTAATTACTTTACTTATGTGGGGTTACAACCGACAATTAAACTAAAGCTAGTCTTGAAATTGTTAAACTAGAAAAATAGAGGTAGTTGGTTGCATTGTCTAGCCATTAATTTCTATTTAAGTGAATAAAAACTTCGTCAACCATTAGCATTTTTCCTCCAACTACTACAACTGCAGGCTGACTATGATTAAAAACTATAGTAAATGTTATTCCTCAAGAGAGCACAGACTGAAGACCACGTCTAGACCACATAATTAATCAAATATGTAAAAAACCTCAAAAACATAATTGTTTGCTCAATTATACCACTTCGTAGTTTTCGCAAACTCAGACACAGTGTCATAAAAACTGAACATGGGGCAAAGTTTTTTTTTACAGTAAAAATGTCATCAGTTCACGGTTTTTGGGATGGGTTTTTGTTGGGCGCAAATATAACAATAAATCGCATCAGAAATAAACCATTAATAAATACTATTTCATCTCTGCTTCATGCTGGCGCGTGGTTGCATAGCTTTTATCAAAAAACATCATCACAAAGGCATCAAAGAATTTATATATCAATTTATATGCCTGGTTCTTGCGAAAGAAAAAAAAATAAAGGAATGCTATGCACAATAGCACTTCTGGCATAGTAAGGAACTGAAGTTTTATGATTTTGATTAAAATACAAAGCCTGGGTATTAAATAAAGTAGTAAAAAAGTTTATCCAAAACAAAAAGGTTTTTTGGTAAACAAAATGAAAATAAATGCTTTTCAAATTACTTACATTGGCAACGATGGCGTTGTAGGTGGCAAACCCTTGCCCAGCATTGAAACGACGGTTCCTAGTCCACTGCCATGGTAACTCTCGACATTTTTACTACCACTCAAAAAGTCATCAATCACACGACGTGGCTGACGTTTGGAGGGAACACGTGTAAAAGCCGGTGGCGTACGTCCAAGTGACAGCGCATCCTTGGTAGCTTGTTTCTCGGTGCGTCCACTAGATGACAATAATGATGATGATGGTTGGCGGTTGTAATACAAAAAAAAAATTACAACATTTCGTGGAAGATGAAGAAAAAACAATACACATGAATACAAATTAGTGCAAAATGTAAATAAAAACCTCAAAACAAGTAAAAAATGGTCATAAAAGCAGAAAGTTTCAGCACGTCTCCGCAAGAATTTAGCATAAGGAAGCGACGTGTTAAGGCAGCTTGAACTTCTAGAAATAGTGCACCATAAAAATGATGAAAACCCAAACATTTCGCACAGCCCCGAGTGCTCATCAAATCGACATAAAGACAGGAATTCATCACGCGCCGCAAGAAAGGATCAGCCCTGGTAAGGTTCAACTTAGCGTGGTCATTGTTTTTTACAGTTTGGTGGAACTTGTTTAGTATACATTTTGTGTTGGGTTTTTTGAAAGGCCATAAAAAAGCACCAGAGGACTTGACGTAGTTTTTTAACATGGTTTTGTTGGCTTAACCTTTACGTTGCCAATGACTTTGTTAGTTTACGCTAGACGTTGCACGATCATAAAACAAAAAACTAGAGCAACCGCAAAAAGCTTGTACTTGAAGTGGCCAAAAGCAATAATTTTAAAAAATAAATCGCATTTCTTTTTTATTGAGAAACGACACATCAAATGGGTCCGCTGTAACGACTATGTTTGTCAGAAACGGGCTTGTATCGTGGACGGCCAAAGGGCATTCGTCCGTCCTACCATTCATTCACTCATTCATTTCGTCGTCACGAACACAAGCAAGGAACCAACGAATCATTAGAGAACTCCCAAATGTTGTTTAACATATGTCGATGCTATACTTCAGATTTATGTGTGAGTGTGTGTGTATATGTTTTGTTGTGTAGTGTATGAATGCCAGTAATAAAGTGTAGCAATTTCGAAAGGCCATAACAACTTCCTTGGACTCGAATGTAGCAGACTTTCGACATTCGTGTTTATACATACATTCGAGCTTTAACCATAAAAGAAAGTGCTTTATAGTCTCAAGTGTAGAGATTTTTATTGGACTTGCAATTAGCACAAGTTGGTCGAAAGCATAAATAAAAAGAGCATAAAAAATAGCCCCCACCAAAAATCTTATTTTAGCTCCAGAAAATTTAATTAGTCTGAGACGTTGGCGAATCACTGGCAAGTGTTGTTATAATGACGTTATCCTTTGGGTTCATCCATGTATGCTAGAGACTTGAACCAAGTACAAAGCCAGTACAAAATAATCGCTGCATAAAACTAATCTTGAGCTTATATTGAGGGTTTAACAAATGCTATAAAATTAGCAGAACAAAAAAAAAACTAACAAATTCAATGTACTTGAAGT
Source organism: Dichetophora obliterata (assembly GCA_963920525.1). Lineage (NCBI taxonomy): Eukaryota > Metazoa > Arthropoda > Insecta > Diptera > Sciomyzidae > Dichetophora > Dichetophora obliterata. The sequence continues at coordinate 219,286,968 of OY986435.1, read as the reverse complement.
GAAAACATCTATGATATTCTATACATAATATTCTTAGAATTCTTACTGGTTCTTATTCTTAGATGCCTGCCATGTCACTAGAACTTCTTATCTATGCACACTTCAACGCGAGTATATGAAAGTTATAGGGTAAAATAACCAGTTCTGAGCCCTCTTCAGAGAATTTTTAACTTAATAGAATGACAAATTTGTTATTTTAAATGTGTTTGGGATAATTTAGTGTATAAATAAGCGTAAATTCAAGAAAAATAAATTTAAAGAATTTAAAATATAAAATTTAACTCAAAAATTAACCGAATTTCAGTTATGAGCCGTGAATTTTCCGATTTTAAGCACCCTTTTTTTAGTTATGAGCCATCTTGTTTTAATATTTAAAACTTCATTTTCTAATAATTTTTTGTTCATAGTTGATTTCCAGTTGGTTTAAGTTTTGAATAAAAAATATAATTGAACTAAATGAAAATAAATATATAATAAACTGGCTATTTTAGCCCTTGGAAGTGACTTTGACCTAGCTTATATTGATCAATTGTGTTGTGCATGTTATTAAAGTTTTGATCACAAATGATCGAGAACTGGACCTACGTGTTTTATGCCGACATCGAACGTCTGATGTTTTCAAGAAGCTTTACATGGCAATTTTTACTCTCTGAGGTTTGCCATTGTCTACAGAGACGTGACGACCAAACAGAAAAATTAATTCAATTGAAAAATCTGAGCTGGAAGTATCCCATATAAATTTTAGTCATAAAAAAACTTTGGACCATAAGATATTCTAATGTAAAAGAGTTTTCTTTACAAGAATTTGCCATCATATTTTTTTAAAAATTAGTTCTTGATCTAAAATTAGAATACTTTATTCAGAATTTCTTAATGTTTTTTTCGCTGGTGAATCAAAAAAAAAAACACCAGTTATGAGTTGGTGTAATTAGATGATATCAGCAGATTTCCTTCTCTCATTTAAAGATTGCATTTTTAATAGTTTTAAACGATCCCCATAAGGATGAAGGTTTAAAGTGTCAGTTCCACTTAAGCCCCTTAGAGCAAACCGAACAAAACGTTTTTTAATTCTTTCTATTCGTTCAACATGTACATTGTAACTTGGTGACCAAACTCGACTTGCATACTCCAAGTGAGGACGGACTATTGAATAATACAGCGTTGTAGTTGTAATCATACTATTAAATTCTTTGGCCCAGCGTTTTATAAAACCGAGCAAAGAAGACGCTTTTTTATAAATGCTATCAATATGAACGCTAAACGATAGTTTAGTATCCATTCATATGCTAAGATCTTTGACAGAATCTACACGATTTAAAGCCGTATCTTTTATCTTATAATCAAAAATTAAATTATTCCTTTTCGCGAAAAGGTCATAGTTTGGCACTAATCTGGATTGAGAAACATATTATTTTTAGAACACCAAACTCCAAAGGATTTTAAATCATACTTGAGTACACCTGAATTGTCTTTAGCATCTACTGTTCTGTATATTTTCATACCATCTGCATAAATGAGGAGATGAGAGTATTTGATGATGTGGGCTACATCATTAATGGCTAAAATCAACAGAAGTGGACCAAGGTGGCTACCTTGAGGAACACCTGATGCATCAATAAATTCAGCAGACAATACACCTCGAAAACCCTGGGAAAACATTTAAACCCTGAGAAAACATTTATTATTTTACTTTTTTTTCTTCTCGTGTTTAATAACTTTAAAATATAAATTTGCTTATCGTCCAAGTTCATATGCATTATGGGCTTAAATGCCCCTTACCATCTGTTGCTCCGAAGAATAATCTTCGACTGATACGGATATCATTCCTTATTATTCCTCAATTTCTCGTAAGAATAACATCGTAATTTCCTTCATCGCATTCATAGTATTAACTAATGGCCTCATAGTATGTACACTCAGAAAAAAACCAACAGTGAAACTGTTAAATTCCATACAACAGATGAGTTTTTGAAATTAACAGTCTGGACTGTTGATAAAATTACTGTCTTACTTAATTCTCATTTTAATTTTTAGTTTTAGCACTAGGATGGCTGATATCAATACAAATTCACATAAAATAAAAGAAAATTCAGTTAGGAATTGAATAAAATGATTATTTTTTTTAACAATCCAGACTATTAATTTGAAAAAACTCATCTGTTGGATAGGATTTAAAAGTTTTCACTGTTACTCCCTCTGCTTTTTCTCTGAGTGTAGAATGAGTTGAGTTTAAAAAATTTACAACCGAAATCTTTTAGCCTGGTTTGTTGAACAATTACCGAATGTAAGGAAATGCATGATTGCAAGGTGGTCGTAGTCTGCTGAAAAAGTACATGGCCCGTAAGCTAAAAAACCGTGGTTCAGAACCCAGCTCAGATAATTTTTTTTTTTTCGTTACTAGTAAATGTAACAAATGTATCCGTACAATACACATTTGTTTTTGTACGAATACGAATAAAATATTTGCAATATGTACCAAACTACGTCCAATCTACGAATCCTATTCGTGACTGAAAACTACGAATAAAATTCGTAGAATGGACGCAGTAATATTTACACACACAATTTTTTTTGAGTATAAGAGTACGTATTGAAATGTGCCTATGAAACAAGGGTACAACATAATATTTAAAAATGCATGCATGCTTTAGCTCAGCTTTATTTATAAACTAGCTGATATACCCGGTGTTACTCGAGAGTCACTTATATAAACATTTTAACATACACTTCTCGATTAAATTTTTTTTAAATCGGGAATAATGAAAAACATGTTGAATTTTATTTGAATTTTATTTTATTTAATTTTATTTATCTACCGTTAGAAAGGTAATTGAACGAACATTAATGCAAAAAAGTTTAGGAAAATTTTTGTTGTTGGTGGTTCCATCTCTTGCGGTGAGCTAATTGAATTCAAAGAAGGCGTAAGAAAAACATATTTTAAAAATTAAAAAGAATTAAAAGTAAAGTTTATATTTACTAAATCTTAAAGCAAGCACAATTACCTTTTCAACAAAATACAAATTATGGTGGGACTCAATGCGTCCTTGAGATATGGACATTTCAACGTCTAAACAAAGATTAATATTAAAAAACAAATTGAACTTTTTAACAAAAAAAATTTTAATGAAATATATTAAAAACAGCGGAGTTATTGGCATTAAAAGTAAAAACTTTGATTTTCATATAATTTTTTTCTCATTATTAGCTGTCAATGTTTTATGAAAATTCGTTGTGCTAAAAATGATTGTGCCTACTAAAATTTCTATTAGCTGCGTTTTTTCATTAGAGATCAGGATCATATAATCGCATTTGCAAGCAAAGCAAAAACAACAAAAAGTCCAGCAAGTGAGCTAGACATTTAAATTGATCCAATTCTATGTTTTTAAGTGTTAATGACGCTAGACGACGCTGCGACTGAAAAAACTGGCAGTACTGCATTATTTTACTTTTTAAAAGTTTGGTAGCAATAGCATTTTCGCAAAATATTTCGCAAAACTTATCTGCTGGCTGTATAATAACATCAGATATTCTTCTGTAAGCCGAAAATAGCGCCACCTGTCTGTAATCCTAAGCGTGTGGGGTTAAATTTGAAGAAACTTTTGAAAAAACAGTATTCAGCTTTTCACCGCAAGGTGTAAGTATAGTCTGTACCCACACATCTTACAAATGTGGCGCCATCTATCTGTGAATTTAACGCACAGATCAAAACTAATGAAATAATTGTGCTGACCAGATGCGCATATGTTTTATTATATCGCCATTTAGCTAAAACCGATTACATGAAAATATTAACTTTAACAGCATTCTTATTCACAGTCATTTTTTCGATAAAATTGTGATATATATACAACATTTAAAGTACCATTGATAAAGAACTAAGTGACAACGGTGACACAATAGTGAGAAAAAATAGAGCCAACACAACAAAACAAATTTAACAGGAGTGGGGAGGCAAAAAATATATAATCCAAAATAATCGTAATTACTTCAGACACACAACTGCACTCTTAGAGATAAATGGGGACGTTCAAACTGTATAGAGAATTTTAACACAAAACTAAGTTTTATTAATTTTTGAGTCTGGTATGAAAAAATAGATTTTTAGCCATAACTTTTGATTGGAAAAAGATATTGGGGTAACTTTTTTACATAAATTATTTTTGAGACTTGAATTTATTGTAAAAAATATAAAAACAACATTTTGGAAAAAATAAATTTCGCGAAAAAAATCAAAGGGGGTACCCTTGTTGTTTTGATGACAAAAACAGTAAAATAATTTTTGGGCTTAGCTGGAAGAATTTTTGCAAATAAATGCTATGTCATATGAAAGGTAGTCAGATTTGCTGTTTTTAATTGATTTCATTTTTACAACAACAACAATTTTTGAGTCATTTTTTGAGTAAAAAGTCAATATTTTTGACCTTTTTTGACATAACGATACAATATATATACACTGTTTTAACGGTACAGCTCAACCTATTTTTGTTTTGAATGAAATATATTAATGAACAGCGGAGATATTTGCATCGAAAGATCAAACTTTGATTTTCATGTCGTTTTTTTCTCATTCTTAGGTAACGATGTTTTATGAAAAAGTCGTTGTACTGAAAATTTCTCCAATTTTGAAGATATGTGAGTGTTTTTGATGCCAAAATAACAAAAAATTATTAAAATTAAATACAAAAAATCTCCGATACTTAAAATTTTATAATAACAAAATTACCGTTAGTTGAAAAATTTTAAAGGGGGCGTGGCAAAAACTAAGAATGCAACATTTTAAGTTGGGGTGCACATAATATGCATACCTAGTTTGAGCAAAATCCGTTGAGCCGTTTAGATTTGTATAAAGGCCAAACAAACGAACAAACAGAAAATGAGTTTTATTACTAGAGATATACCTTGAAAAAGTATTTTTGAGCTATTTTCAAAATAAATTAACATATATAATAAAAATACCGTCATATAAAATCAAAAAAGCCGTAAGTTACAATATATTCAAAGTCGACTTTTTGATTGATTATTGATGCACCTTATCAAAATACATGTTTCTGCTGAATTTTACGATCTTACAACTAAAAACGACGTTTTTATTAAAAAAATTTTACTTTACAATTCCTAAGTTTGAGCGCAACTTTTAATTGCAATTACAATGGAGAAAGTTTTTTGACTCTCATGTAAAATTTTTAAATTATAGCTTACGGCTTTTTGATTCAATTTGATGACATTTAAAAAATTTTCACATCCTAGGAGGGCGCTCTCCCCTTTTCCTTCCCCCCCTGTGGACGCCCATGAATTGAGCGTATATTGACCTACTTTTTATAGTTTAGCTGTTTTAACCCATAAACAGACAATTCTTAGCTAGAGGCAGTTTAATGAGCGGGGGCTCAGTACAGGGATAGGGCTCAGAATAGGTTTTTTTACCCTACCCTTTGGTAAATCATAACTTTTCATATCTTTGTGCATCTGTATCTGCATCTGTAGCTAGATTGGGAGAGAAGGTTTGAGTAAAAAATGGTATCAAAAGCAATTTTCTGTCCTCACATAATCATTAAGCCGTCATTTTGTTAACTCTACCAAACATTGGGCTGCTAAAACTAAAACCCCATATAGAAAATTTGGATGTCAACATCAGCATCAACATCAACTGCAACATAAACATCAACATCAACATCAACAATGAATTCTTTTGTCTTGCTCTGTACTGTGCAAAACCTAATTAATTTTGTGTGAAAAGAAATTCCTGTTGTGGCGTCATTAAAAGAGCGATGAGTAATTTAGTTACTGCTTAAAATTGCAATTCTGTGCTTTCGAAGTGCATAACAATGTTTCACAGCTGATTATATTTGGTTAAATTTTAAGAGCTTCTTAAAATAATTTATTGGGAGTTTATTGCGGTTACTGTACATTTTCGTTACATTTTTCGCTGTCATTATCTCAAGTTGCTACAGCTTCAAACTACAATTAATTGAAGTAGATCTAGCTGCTGTTTTGTTTTCGTTCCTCTCATTTTTTGGTCTCATACTTTTTAGATTATTTTTGTTATTTTTTGGTTTTTTTTTATCTTATTTTTAATATGGCATCATCAGTCAGAGTGTCAAATTGCCAGTCATTAAAACAAATATTCTTAAGATTGTGCACGTTTTTGCTTTTCATCACTCTGGCTCTCTATCTTTCTTTGGTTTATCGTTTGAGCAGATTCTTGGTGCGGTCTTGACTTGGTCATGATGACTTGCGAATTTTTTTTTTGAGTTTTTTTCTGTATTTTTTTTTTTGATACTGCTCATTTCAACACGTGAACAAATGAAAAAGGAATTGCTAAAATTATTTTTAATTCTACATCTAAAGAAGGAGAAGTCTTAGCAATAACAAACTGTGGGTAAACTTAAGGAATGAAACTTTAACTTTACATTAAATATTGTATCTTTTCATAATAAATAAAATTTATCACATTTGTCGGAGAAAATTTTTTGAATGTAAGAAAAATTGGGGTCCGAAAATCGGAATTGTGATATGATATGATATTTAGCTATGGGTGGGGAAGTTATTAATTAGCCACCAAATTCTTACATTTTGACTTTACTATTTTTTTTTAAATAAATCGTCTGTCAATGATCCAAAAATGACTTAATGAAAATTTCGTCAAAAGAGCGTCGAGGCGACAATTTTTGGAGTATTACATTTGCACATAGCAACTATTCTCTCTTCTAGACATAATCACGATATTTCTATATTATTTTAATAATAACACTATTTAACATAAAAAAACCTAAGTTCCGACAACGGATTCTGGTAGAAGAGACAAAGAAATAAACTTGTGTCAGCGTTTTTCACGTTTACTTCTGAGTTTTATTTTAGGGTGGAGTTCAAATTGAACACATTTCGAATATTCTCATTATAAGAATTGGCATAAGAAAACCATGTGACCCTTCCATTTTCAGAATATTTATGTAAAATAGTACAAGAAACATTTTTGTTCAACATTTTCACCTTCACAGTCTTCAGTGTATGGGCATTTTTTGACCCTTTAACGGGATATAACGGTTTAAAATGTTCAATATTATTTCCCATAAAATTCTACTATAAGTTTTTGAATACACTAAAGCTCTAAGTTCAACATGAACGACAGAAATAAGTCAAAACTTAAAATGTGTTTTAAGGTTAACTTCATATATACTTGTACAGAATTGGTGCTAAAATGTCCCACACTACTTGATTTTAGGGGGTTAGTTTGTATGAATAAAATGTGATTCGTAAAATTTCACTACCAGCAATTTCTGGTGGCTTCTTCCAGAATCCGTTGTCAGAACTCATTTTTAAAAAATATGTATGTTGGTGTTCAGTATAATTATGAAATGTTCATAATTTTGTTCGAATTGCGAAAACCCTTGTTGAATTTTTAAAATCATCTCAGAAAAGGAAAATCGAACAAACTGAGTAACAAAAATGCAAAAAGTTTTTTATCTAACTAAACTAAACAATTGCAAAGTTTTTTTTACTAGATTCAAATTCAAAATTGCCGGAGTTTTATATACATACACGATTTTGTGCAAAAGGCCTTGACGTTGTGCTCACTAGAAACTTTCAGCTTACCGCCCTTAAGTATTTCCCACAATACATATCTATCTACCATACAAACCTGTAGCGCAGCCTTGAGCCCAATTGAAATAAATCCGATGTGGTCGATTGTGAGGTGGGAAGCGGCGCTACACGCACCAAGCGAAAGAAGGCATGATGTTCCACACAACAGCGCCAAAGATGTTTGCATGCTGATTTTCGCGGTGTCTCAAAGCCGTATGTGCTGAGCTCGTTCTAAGAAGGAAAACAAGGATACAAATAGAATATATTTTTCAAAAAGGATTTAATAATATTTGAAAAATAAAGGCAGCCAAGCGCAAGCTGCTAAGCGTCATCAAAAAAGATAGTTGTGCAGTAAAGCGCGTTAGTGCAAAGAATAGCGTCAAAGTATTCAAAGTGCGAATAAAGTACGCTTGTGTGGTAGTTATTTGAAGCGGCAGCAACTTGTTTGCAAACTCTTGACGCACGGCACAGAGCGTGTAAAGGACTTTAAAGTTGTATAAAAAAAAATAAAAACTAAGAACACCAAGCCTTAAGGAGCAACTTTTTCATACTTATTTTCAATTCTTTTCACAAGATTGCTTTAGTTATGCCGGTTTTGTTGTTGCTTTTTTCGCTTTCAGCAACAACAAAAACAACATGCTATGGCGTTGATGTGGCAACACGCGGCAACAAATTGCACCAAGTTAAGCGCGATAACGATCAACCGTTAATAATTTTGGCTAACACCTTCTATTTGGTTTTTTGTTGATGCGCACTTTTCAGCTAGAGCTTAAAAAGGATGATGCTTGGCATCTTTTGCCAAGGCAGCAAGAAATGATGAGGAAGGGATGCAAAAAAAAAAAAGAAAGCAAAATAGTATAGTGTAAAAATTTACATTTTTATCGCTTATCCGGAGCATGAAGTAGCGTCCTTTGTAATAAACCTTAGCTATGCGCGGCCAATAATAATGAGCGACAGTCGTTTTGTTACGCAGCACCACGATACCGCTTGGCGTCAGACCCAAAAAATACTCCACACTGTCTTCGCCCTGTAAATAGAAGGAACAAAGCGAAAGGAGAAGAAGAAGAAGAAGAAAATAAAACGAGAAATTAAAAAACAGGCCACAAAAAATATATAAAAAAGAAATTATTCACAAGTTGTTGCAAAGTAGTTGCAAAGTTGTTGCAGAATTATTAAAATTCAATAGCGTTGTAATAAAGTTATTAAGAAGTTTTAACAGCACTTTTCTTCTGTGCTGTCGCTGCTTCTGCTGCGGGCTGGCGGTTGTTGCTTTTCGACTCGAGTCGAAACTCCAACTTAAAACACACATTTATAAGAATATGTATTCTTTGCTAATAGCTGATGCTGCAACTTCTACAGAAACCGCCTCTTTAAATTTTTTTTGATTTTCTCGTTAATAGAGTTTGTTTCTGTTTTCGTTTTTTGCGTTAGTTTTTTCAACATTTTTCCACACAGCTTATCAAGGAAATTCACACCGTGTTTTTGCTATTTTTATTAATTTTCTTTTGTTTTTCTTTGAGATTTTTTCTTTTTCCTGTAAGGTTCTTAAATGAAAACTAATTGATGATCAGCCAATAGCAGCAGAGTTCTTCAGTGATTTTATATACATCACTTCAAGATGAAGTTTATGTAATATGTTGTCTTAGTGTCAAATTACACACTAGTGCAATGGCCCATTAGAAAAAAAGTTTTTACATTTGCTTAGTTTTACCTATTTTCATGACAACTTATTCGAATTAAAATTATATTCTGAAAATGTACTGGAAAATATCTTTCCAACGATGTAAGATTTATGTGAATATGCTGACGTTAACACAACTATAATGGTACCAAAATTTTTTTGTTTGCGTAATAATATATAGATATATACAATAATACGCGCGAAGTCAGTGCAGCATTTTCCAGATTAGAAAGAGAGTCAAGTCGAATGGGTCTGGCAGTGAATGCAGTTAAGACGAAATACTTGGTGTCAACAAACAAACAGTCCCAGCGTTTTGGAACCCACGTTACAGTTGACAATACCTCCTTCGAGGTTGTAAAGGACTTCGTTTATCTGGGATCCAGCATAAACTCAACCAACGACATCAGCATTGAGATCAAACGAAGAATAACTCTTGCCAACAGGTGTTACTTTGCGCTCAGTAGGCAATTGAGAAGCAGAGCCCTCTCTCGACGAACGAAAATCACGCTCTATAAATCGCTCATCATGCCCGTCCTACTTTATGCATCACAAACCTGGACGCTGAGCAGTTTAGATGAAAAGGCTTTAGGAGCATTCGAGAGAAAGATTCTTCGTAAGATCTACGGACCAATCTGCGTCAGTGGCGAGTACCGAATACGGTGGAATGATGAACTGTATGAGCTGTACGCTGACATCGACATAGTCAAGCGCATTAAAATCGAGCGGCTTCGCTGGCTTGGTCATGTTCAGCGCATGAAAGACGATGCTCCAGTGAAGAAAACATTCGATTCGGTACCCAGCGGCGGTCAACGCAGAAGAGGACGACCGCATCTTCGTTGGAAAGACCAAGTAGAGGACAACCTGACGAAGCTTGGAATTTCCAACTGGCGCCAGCAAGCGAAAGACAGAAATGGCTGGCGCAAATTATTAGATGAGGCCAAGACCGACATACGGTTGTAGCGCCAACTAAGTAAGTAAGTAAGTAAGTATATACAATTCTATTTTTCAGGACGATATTTTGTATTTATACTATATAAGTACTTATTTTATATTATATATTTAGTAAAAGTTTTGATAGTACTATTCAACACCTTCAATTTAAGAGTTTTATGAAGTTTCTAAGTGCTCTGGAATCAAAGTTGTAGTATTTTTAAGATTTTGTATTTCTAGAGTTTTCAGATCAGCGAACGCTCATTTTTCATCTCTGGATATTTCAGATCTAGAGTAAAGTGTGTAAAATGCGCACTTTTACATATTTTATCGATTTTAAAGCAATATTTCTGAATCAATATTTTTTAATTTCACTCTTATAGTGTTTAGATTATTATGATAATTAATTACACGGTGCTACAGTGGAAATGTTTATTCTTTTTTAAGTGACATAGTCTAGGTTATAGGTATGGTCGAGTACAATACGAAACTATATTTGAAATTGCTAATACACCCCCAAAATTTGATTTGACCATTAAAAATATGATTTTTTTGATACATGACACATTACACAATCAGCAACTCAGCAAGTTTTCAACCGATTTTCGATTTAACGGTTTTGGAAAGATAACAGATAATACTTTCTTTAATACATTATTTACATATATTTGTTACTGGAATAAAAGGAGTTATAAACGACAAAAACGAAAATTTTTAACTTTTTTCTAATTTTTTCAACATTAACGATTATTTACTGCCAAAGTTTTGTTAAGAATTACTTTAAGCGTAATTATTTTCTGAAAGTAAAATTCAGAAAGAAAAATATGAATGTTAATTTTAGAAAATCGTATTAAAATTTACTGAGTTATTAAATTTGTTTATAAATAAGAAATTACGCCTTCATTGGTCCATTGGTCTTTGTAGTGTTCATGTATCAGTTTAAAGCTCATATTAAATACATTTTTATACCCCCACGTTTAAAAAACGTAATGGGGGTATATTAATTTTGTCACTCCGTTTGTAACGCCGATAAGCATGCGTGGCCGGTATAGAAAAGTATATATATTCCTGATCAGCATCACCTCCTGAGTCGATTTAACCATGTCCGTCTGTCCGTCTGTGTCCACGATAGCAGTCGTAATTTTTAAGCTATCATAACGAAATTCAAAATAGAAGCTTTCTAAACAAAAATGGAGGTCAAGTTCGAATCTGAGCAAAATCGGATGAAAACCACGCCTACCTCCCTCCCATACAAAGAGACTTCACCAAAACGGTAAGATCTCTTTAAATTCCACAAAAATCAGTTTAATGACTTCAAATTTCGCACAGTGTCTTAAATATTTAATTTTTATTTTAAGTATTAAATTTGTAAAAATCAGATGAAAACCACACCCACCTCCCATACAAAGTGACTTAACCAAAACGGGAAAATCTCTTTAAATTCCACGAAAACCAATTTAATGACTTCAAATTTCACACAGTGTCTTGACTATTGAATATTAAATTTGTAAAAATCGGATGAAAACCACGCCTACCTCCCATACAAAGTGACTTAACCAAAACGGGAAAATCTCTTTAAATATATTTAACAGCTTGCTTAAGACTTTATATATACTCTAATTCGGCCGTGGGGGTATTTTAACTTCGGTCCAGTCGAAGATAATTCCATACTAGTTATGATTTTTTTTAAAATTGGTGTATTTTTTGAATACGAATGACCATTTCTTTTATTTAAATTTTCGGCAATAGCCTTTTAAACAATCCAAGATTATTGCTTTTGCATTAAACTATTTTTAAAATGAATAAAGCAATATCTTTCATCTTCCCAAAACCGTTTTTAAATCTAAAATCGGTAAAAAATTTGTTGAGTTGCTGATTTCGTAATGTGTCAAGTACCAACAAATCGGTTATTTAACGGTTAAATTAAATTTTGGGGGTGTATTAGCAATTTCAAATACAGTTTCGTATTGTACTCGACCATGCCTATAACCTAGACTACGTCACTTAAAAAAGAATAAAAGTACATTTCCACTGTAGCTCCGCGTAATTAATTATCATAATAATATAAATACTATAACAGTGAAATTAAAAAATATTAATTCAGAAATAAATAATAATAATAGGATCTGAAATATCCAGAGATGAAAAATGAGCGTTCGCAGATCTGAAAACTCTATAATAACAAAATCTTAAAAATACTATAATTCTGATTCCAGAGCATTAGACGCTTCTAACTAACTCTTAAATTGAAGGTGTTGAATAGTACTACTAAAAATTTTACTAAATACTAAAGATCTGCATGAATGTTTTGCTTTTCTGCCAATTGAGAATGATTCGAGCAGAGAACTGTAACTGAGATTAAATTTAAGGAACGAAACGAATATTCATTCCATTCGTTATGCAGGCAACGAAACTTAACGAACAGCCTCAATAAACGAATAGAATAGAATACAATAAATCGAAATTTACTACCATAATTCTCAATTATTATGTAAAGGCAAAAAAAAAAACACTTTTGTAATTTATTTATATTTTTATATTAAAGTTTTTGTAAAGATGAATGTTTTTTTAAAAATTAAGCCAAAAAAGAAAGAAAATAGAGAAACATAACATAAAAATTATTCAGTTCATTACTTATTATTATTCAGTTCATTAGTACTTATAAATAATTATAAAAAAATTAAAAAATTATTGAGTTCATTACTTAGTTTTAAAAGCAAGGTTCACAGGTACAAAAAATTATTTCATTACTTAGATCTAAAACGTAGTTTCTGTACTTAGTACTTATAAAAAATTAAAGCTTTATTTATTGGTCTTGCTCTTTTGTTTGACTTTTTGATGTGTTTGAGTATAAGAACATTAATTGCCCAATAGTGGAGTCATTTGAACAAATACGGGTCCTCCGATCTGAAATTAAGTTTCTAGCACGAGAAAATACTCTCTCGGAAGGAGCGCAAATATTTTGCAGCTGTCCTTATACAATAAAGGGAACTAATTTTTGTGCAAGTCCCACCATTTCAATACCTTAAAAGCATATTCAAAGCAACATTTAAGGTGATATAGTGTTGAATTTCATCAGACACTCTATCGGTTGATTCAAATATACTGGACTGCCCCACGAAATCTTCCATAGCTTCTAAATATGCTGATGATTTTAAGTAATGTGGTGGACTTTGGCTGACTTGATCACAGAAATTTTTATCATATATTTTCATTTGGCTCATGCATTCATCAATAATTTCTTGTTTTTAAATATATGAGAAAATACATGAGCTTGTTGGCTGGAGGATTCAAAAATAAGCCAACTTTGTGGAAAAGAGTTAAAATTTCTACGACAACCTTTTGGATATTAAAGGCCAACGTATCTTTAAATTGCTTTACCACGCCTGCATCATTGTCTCTGGAAACACTTCCTTTTTTCAAAAGGTGAACATGAGCAAAGGCAATATCCATGGTTGGATACAGTTCGCCTTCGAGCAATTTGGAGGCCTTCTCAAAATGCTGAAGTATTTCAACCAAGGTGCTTAAGACTTGCAAGTTGATACCATCAATCCGTTGTAATTCTCCCTTTTCTTGCAAAACTTTGATGATTTCGGACCAATTATTTTCAATGGATTGTAATAAATAGAAGATGCTGTTCCAACTTGTGGGAGAAAAACTCTTTAGAGTGGTTTTCAGACTGTTATTCGCCCCTGACTTTGTAAAGTATCTCACAAGCTTCTAACACAAATTGCATATATCTGATATTTCGGACACTCCATGGATTGACTTTTCAACTGCGTTGTGTATAAGATGGCTTCCTCAGTGTATTTTTTTTTGCAATCCCGAAATGCTGCAATTATATTTGTGCCTCTGTCGGTAACAATTACAACCTTATCATTTAAGGTGCAGTCATACTCTGACAAATCGTCTACACTATTCCATATTTTTGTGTCTAAGATCTAAAGAGATAATACCAATTTAATGTATGTAAATGTATTTTTCAAAAAAATGTTATCCATGGATATAAATCCAAGTAAACGGGTGTAAAGAGTAAAGAGCTGCCCTTCTTTAACAAAATGAATAGTGATGGACAAAAACGATTTTCGTAGATAATTATCTGTCCATAAATCTGTCGTTAAGACAAAACCTGCATCTCTGACGGTCACTATCTCACTTTTGAGCTCCTCAAAATGTTTTCTGTACAGACTCTCAATGTTGCGCGAAATTGTTGTCGGGTGCGGTAGAAGATTTTCAATATCGACGTTGGGCCCATACTTCCAACCAACGTCTATGAAAAACTCAGCAACGTTTCTAAAACTTGAAAATCTTGAAAGGCCTGCAGTTCTCAACGCTCCACTTAGTAAAGACACCTACAGCGATTTTATTCATATCGTCATCAATTACAGCTTTTGTGCCTATAGATTTAGTTACCAAGTAGCATTTATGCTTTACGAGATTAAAAGTTTATCTCTCGTTATATTTATACACATTTTGGCATTTTTTACACGCTACAATATTCGATATTTCTTGCCCAGTATCATCAGAAACTTTGCCAAAAACTTCCCAAACCTTACTGCGACCTTGCTTGTTGATTATTTTGAACTTTGCGTTCATAATATTCTCTTTATTTGTCGCATTATTTAATGAGCTCAAATTGTTATTGGAGACATCAGTGGGATTGGTCACTGCCTATTGTGTTTGAAATGAAATTCAGTCTTAAATATATTTTGTTTTTTTTTTTGGTGAGATAGATTATTGTTACAAGTACAAAAGCAATTTACTACAAAAATCCATTTTTCAAATACAGTGCAGTCTGGGTGGACTACATTCAAGCCTCTTTCATAAGCTCAAAGGGAATTGTGTTGCGTCATTTTTTCGATCAAAACAACAAACCATTACGACTGTGCACTGCATCAAAACAACAGTTAGGTATGTTAAAACAACACGTATCAACTGTATCAAAACAACACGTGTTCACTACGTCAAAACAAAAAAACCGTAAAAAATGTGTACTGCATTCAAATAAAAGTTAGGTAGGCATGTTTATTGTATCAAAACAAAACAAACAAAAAAAATTGCAGCAACACAAAAATCAAACCCAAAATTAAATTTTATATTTAAATGAAAAATGTATGATTTTAATTTTTTTTTTTATAAAAACTATCATTTCTACTAAAATTAGTTCACTCCACCCTAACTGCACTGTGTTTTGATTCTCAAACCAATATACACATGTATGTATGTATATTATCCCTCCAGGAAATGGAAACATTCCCGGATATAAACAGGAAACATTCCATGGAATGTAGGAAGCATTCCCTTCCGTTGGACACTCCATTTCTTTTTTTACATAGCATGTCATTAAAGGGAAACATTCCTGTCCGCTGCGTTAAAAAAGAATGTGGAAAATTCCTCTCCGCTGTCTTAAAAATTAATGCGGAAACATTGTTATGAAAATGTCCGGCCAGGATTCGTACCTGGGACCCTTGAGCGATAGTCTAGCGTACTACCACTAGACTGTCGAATTGTCTCCTAAATTTTTCCTAAAATCTGTTCAAAATATAGTCCTGAAAAATGGAATTGTGTATATATTTAAGATTTCGGTTTTTTTTTTCACAAAATCTACATATACTTCAGCAATAAAAAATTGTTTCACTGATCTTCAGTTCATACGCTTTTATAGAGATCAACATTTATCAGACAACTACGAAAAAGTCGAATTTTTACGATATGCGGACATTCTAGGGCATGGTGCCACCTGAAAAAATCAATTGTGAACCTTCTCCTTGCACAGGTTTTTTATTTATGCATTTAAGCACCAGCAGAAAGCTATTAGAAGTGAATTTAAAAAAAAAAAAGATGTACCCTACTGCTTATGCAGACAAAACCAGAAAAATTGCTTATCTTGTAAAATTTTATTTGTGTTGGTTACACTTTTTCGGCGGTTATGGCTTGATATTTTTGCTATCAAAATTCTCTTAATGGAAAATCGTGGCTACGGACCTGTGTTCGGTATGGAAACTCAACAAAGAAAAAAACCGTAATAATTTAATTTAACTCATTTATTAAAACATTAAAACACTAAAATAATGAAACAATAAAATCGATGGTGACGCAATGATAACATGGCGCACAAGTAAGGCCAAGATAAGTTCCAGCCAAACAGAACGAACAGAGAAAAAGCGCGAAATGCAGAGTAGGGCTTGAAAGGTGATTTATTTGAGCAGGATATCAAGAAAGCCATAAAAAATGTAAATCAAGCAAAATTTCAACGAAAATAAGTTTGTAGTTTTGTGTTTTTTTCTTTGTTGCGTTCTCTTTTTCGCATTGACACAGGATGTGTGAGTTCCGGTGGGTTGTAATAAAACAAGGCAAACAGAAAGGCGATATCGCGCATCGCTTGTTTAGTCTTTGGTCTAAAGATGACTGAAACTAAGAGTTGGATGCGCTGTTATTGTCTTATTTTTGCTTGTCTAAAGGTTTTGTGCGAACATTTTCTATTTGAATTTCTATGATAAAAAAAAGAGATATTGTCCCAAGTAACAATATTAGCCATATATTCATTCTTGCAGAGCTTATAGTGCTATCTTATATAGCAGCAAGCTTCAACTATAGCTTTAGTCGCGCTACTAAAGCTCTTGCAGAGAATATATAAGGCCACTTTCTTGAGTTTAAAAGCACTATTTTTACTTCATATGAGGAGTAGAAGTAGCTGTATACTTTTAAAAGAGTCCCTGTCAAACCCAAATAAGAGCTCTTGCAAAGCTCTTTTTTATTATTCGTTTAAGTATGTATGTGTTAAAAATAAACTCAATAAATATATAAAATTTGACAAGTGTTTGTGATGATAAGAATGACAAATAAATTAAAGAAATAATAAAGTGATTATTATATCAGACTCATGTTCGTGTATTCGTAATATGCTGCGAATTTCGGTGCGCTTTTGAATTTATCGGAAACGTGAATGTAGTACTTCGAAAAACTACAACGGGCTTAACAAATAATTAAAATTAAGAAGTGTTAATTATTTAAAAATAGTTGGAAAATTTTTAACATTCTTTAAGATCAACTAAAAATGATTTAAGTACTTTATTCTTAAATATATGTATCATAGAAATCATCAATTTCGTTTTAAATATTATTGTAAACACTAATATTTAGCTTGCTTCAACTCCGAAGATATTCTATTTTTTATAAGATCGCCATTTTTTTTAAAGAAGCTCTTTATCAGATTTTTTAGTCACTTGTTATTCCCAAAAAATTTATTGCATTAATTTACAGTATTTTATATCTATTCGCTTTAAAAATGCAATACAAAAATACACATTAAAGCAAATATTATACTCAATCTACGAGTTTTAAAACTGCTGTATAGTAATTTTTATTACTTTAAAAGATCCTTTACAGAGCAAGTAGTAAATTTTAGAGTTCTGCTCTTTTGCAGATTTGATAAAATCCTTTACAGAGCTGTATAAAGTATTAAAGCTCAAAATGGTAAAAAAATCATATTTAGAGCATTTTCTTTAAAATTAAAAGCAACTAGCAGCAAACAAAGCTGCGGTGAAGCTTTAACCGCATATTATACACCTATAGAACACTTTTAGGACTCACTCGCACCTAGTTGCTCCAACAATGTTACTTGGGGTAGAATCTCAAAATGTTTTACAAAAATTTGATTGGTTTCTTCACTTTGACGGCATTGTTGATAACATTTTTTGATTGAAAATTGCTTTGGCTCTACTATACTCACCAGCACCGGATGCAAGTCCACGCCGTACATGTCGTGCCACTTCACCTTGTCCAGATAATTGAGCTCCGCTGAGGCCGGTATCATGCCTTTTAATTGCTGATGCAGCTCTGCGACACGTGTTTCCAGTTCGCTGCTCTGATTCGGCAGCAAACGAAACTCCGATACGTATCCCTTCGAGTGGCGACGCGCATCATAGTCCCCCAGTTCGGCTAGAAAGTAAATGAGAAAAGAGGTAGAGAGAGCCAGCCGTATATGTCATTGACTGATAATGTTGAGGGCAAGACTTAAATGAGAACAATAAAAACCCTTGTGTATGGACGAACAGAGTCCTTTTTTTTTGTACTGCAGCGTTGTTTTGGGTGAACCCAAACACTGGCAAACTCGAAATAATTTGATTACTGAACTTAATGAACTTTAAAATGGCTTCAGCCTCAATTTAATCGCTCAAATACTTGAATATATTACAACAAAATTAATGTGCGGATGCAGGATAATTTATTAAAACTGCAGTGTTGCCAAACTGCTTCAAACGTAGTCTGTTGGCTGTAGCGCCAATAAATATATTAAATGTATCGCTTGTTGTGATGTTACAAAGACTGACAGGATGATATGTCCTGACAGCTCAATAGCAACAACGTTCAAGCATAAATTAATGCCGGTTAAAATAAATATTTAAACAGCGCTCATAAATATGGAATAATTAATTCTTCGATTAAATTTTTTTGTAGGCATTGGAATTTTTTTTCTGTGTTTTACAATTAAATGTATTATTTTATGTTTTTTTTTGTTTCCTTGAAAAGCGTAAAAATGTTATAATTTTTATTTAATGCATGGTGATTAAAAATAACTTCGTTGATGAATATAAAAGCGATTAACCTGTTGTGAAATTTAAGCCATGTACGGGTTAAAGTGGCATGTAAAAAAAGCTTGTTGTTTTAAATTTAAATGTAGCTTAAAGTGACGTTTGCTGTAGCAAAAAAATTATGTTTTGTAACTATCGAAAAGTAGCCCATCAAATTTTGTTTCAACTTTAAAATACTTACACTGCACCACAAATGCTCCTAGCTCGGCGGCTAGCTCAAAGGAAACAGGCAGACGTCCCTGCAGCACATCCTGTTTAACTTGCAGAAATAATTGATACCTGTTGTAATGAGAAGATAAACAAACTGGTAAGTGGCGGCATTGACAAATATGTGAATGAAATGTGTGTATGTGTGTGTGTGTGTGTGTGTGTAAGAGAGTGTCTGTGGTAAGTGTGCATGTGTGCCAAGATGTATGCTCTTGTTTATGAGAACAAATATTTGTCAGACAAGACACAATATTGACACATTGAAACGTTGAGTGACGGTGTTGACGGCACTTTAATCAGCGTTTGAGCCATGCAAGCGTTAAGCACAATATTTGTCAGTCTTATTAAGTGGATTCTCCAACAGATCTGCTCATATTCTAATACATATACTTGTGTGTAAAAAGATTTGCGTTAACTCCTATGTGAAGCCATCGATGCCTGCTCTATTACTCAAATCAAGTTATTAAGTATTATGGAAATCATTATGTTTACCGATGTCATATGCATATGTGTTTTTTTTTTCTTTAGTTCATATTTTAAAGCAATCGCTTAAATATTGAAATATCAATATTTAAAACTAAATGTTAAATAAATTAAATATGGTGAAAATAAAATGGTTCAGCAAGATCTGTAGTTGGTTGAACATTCAAGTATTTGAAATTAATTATCACTAATCTAACATATCTACTTCTTTCACAATCTCGCCATGAAGTCCAAGAAACACAGAAAAAAAAATTAAATTAATATCTACATTTCAAAAGATACAGTATAAAAGCATAAGGGCATTTAAATAGTGGCGCACGTAACTTTCGTACGTCTTTTATGTAGCTTAAAATAAAGTAAAGTAAAGGAAATCTTGAACTCTTTTTGTCCTGTTTTAATTTTTGGATAGCACTCTAGTAGCACTATTTTTAGTGTTAAAGATGGAAGCCATCGAAGAATGACCCAAAGATATAAGCAAACAAAAACGGACACGTTACGTAACAAAAAGTAGTAGTGGTTTTTGTCTGCATTAATAAAATCGAAAAGATTTGCGGAGTGTGCACGAGTTTTTTTATGAAAATTATTTTAATATAATCTGGACTAATGTTGTCTCTTTATTCATAATTGTTTCGTTGAAAAAGCTTTTTTAGTTATTTTTACACAAACCATATAATATGATACGTTATTATACATACGTTACGTTACAGATTTTTCACTTAAAAAAAATTTTTTTAGTTTTTTATTTTTTTCATTTTATTTCACTAGAAAAAAAAAAGTTTAATTCAGGACCGAAAAAATCGAAAAGTGAAAAAAATCGCAAGAAACTTTGTATTTTTCGGGTATTTATTATACACTCAGAAAAAATCATGCTAAAAAGCATACTGTTAAGCCAACATATGTTGCAATAACGAAGTCGCGATCTCTTCTAGAAATTCAGTCGTTAACGGTTTACTATCTGAATGTATCTGGTCTGAGAACTAAATCTTTGTCAATTTTTGCTGCCACCTCACAGTTCGATTACGATGTTTTTGTGCTTGTAGAAACATGGCTTAATAATAATTTCAATAATGAAGAATTCTTTGATCCCCATCTGTATAATGCTACTGGATGTCTTGGTGGTGGTGTACTGATTGCCGTCAAAAGGAATTTTATTTCTTCGTCTGTTGCACTGTTAGATACTAATGGTGTTATTGACCAAATTTGTGTAAAAATTAAAGGTTTTTCTGAATCCCTTGATATTTGTGCCTCGTACATTCCACCAAATAGTACACTGAAACTTTATAAAGCGCACGTGGATAACATATCATAATTGTACACAAATTTTCGACAACAAGATGATCAGTTAATGGTACTGGGTGATTTTAATCTTGCATCCATTTCCTGGAATTTTATATCTGATGACAACTATATTATGCCATCAAATGTTAAGAGTGATATTGATTTGTATTGTATTGATAATTTTTTTAAGTATTAGCCTTATTTAGACAAATAATTGCTTTAACTTGTTAAATAGGTTATTGGATCTGGTTTTATTACTAACAATTTAAATTATAATGTAATGGAATCAGCTTTTCCAATATCTGCTTCTGGTGCAATATGATTGTTTTTTGTGATTATTGATTTATAGTGTTGTGCTTTTAATCAAAATAGTGATTTAACTGAAATGTATGCAGCTATTGCAGTGTTTTTTTCGTGGAGACTGATAGAAACGAATTGAGGGAGCACAGAAGAAGGTTGCGAGTTTGCACGAATGTTTTGAAGTCACCAGAAACTGAGTAAGTTATGAATTTATTTTATAACACAACGTGTGCTTGTTGTTTTTTTTTATCACTGAAACTTAACTCATTACACTTTTTTCCTAATATTTATGTATTTGATATACATAATATATATATTAATATATACCTTTTTTAATAGAATTATCCATTTTTCTAAAAATGTTCTAAATTGAAAACAGGAGCAAATTGACGATTGTTACGTTAAGCGCAAACGTAAAACCAGGGATGCCGCAGGGATTATGTTTGAAACTTGTATCACGTTTAAGAAAGAAAACTGTTATGAAAAATTAGTACAAATGCAAGAAACTTTTAAATACTAAACTCTTTAACTCCGAACGATCTTCTTAGATTTTTATTAATGATAGCCTTTGGTTTAAAACAAAAATTCTTTTTAACGAAGCTCAAAAAATTAAAGGAGAAAAACTTTTAGTTTCTATGGGTTTCTAACGGTAATATTTTGCTGCGCAAAAAAGAGGGCGATAATGCGATGGTTATTAAATCAAATAGGCAACCGTAGCCTAGTTGGTAAAGTGCGTGGCCCCTAAGCGAAAGAACCGCGGTAGCCCAGGTTCAATTCCAGCTAAGACAGAATGTTTTTTCAATTGATTTAATTTTTCTGTTCGGTCGTCACCTCTCTGCAGACTTGATGTAAAAACTGCCATGTAAAGCTTCTTGAGAACATAAGCCGTTCGGTGTCAGCATAAAATTCGTAGGTCCAGTTCTCGGTCATTTGTGATCAAACTGTAACGTGACGTTACAAATATTATATACTTTTTATACACTAAATAAACTATAATATTAAATAATTTCGATGTATATATTCATATTATATCACTTAAATATTCCTACTTATTATTATAAATATAAAGACATTACAAATATTATATTTTTATACACTACGTAAACTATAATATTAAATATTATCGATATATATATATTCATATTGTACTACTTAAATATTTCTACTTATAATTATTAAAGCAGCAATAACACACAACCGCACTACGACACCAGACCATAGAAACAAACACACGCTACATAGCTACTCAATAAAACTAATTGACAACACACAACCGCACTACTGCATAAGCCACTAATTAATACGCACACCACCTATCTATGAATAGCCAGGCAGGCCAAAGACAAAACTGAACGTATAGTTCCCAACTGGTTTTCTGTCCATATCGAATAAAAGGGCGACACAAAACCAACCAAAGCAGTCTTGCTTTAGGTAAGCTTCACTCAATGACTCAATGGCGAGCCAGCTTGCTGGTTCTTCCCTTTAAGTCTCTGCTAGAGATGTCGCACTTGCGGTGAGAACCAGTCCGTGGTTCTTCCAACGCAGTCGGCACACTCTATATTTTTGGTCGCAGTGACTCAATGGCGAGCTAGCTTGCTGGTTCTTACCTTTGAGTCTCTGCTTGAGATGTCGCACTTGCAGTGAGAACCAATCTTTGGTTCATCCAACGCAGTCGGCATGCTCTAATTGGGATTTGTTTGGTTTGGTCGCAGGGACTCGATGGCGAGCCAGCTTGCTGGTTCTTTCCTTTGAGTCTCCGTTTGATGACGTCGCACTTGCGTTGAGAACCTGTCTTTGGTTCGTCCAACGCAGTCCGGCATATATTAACTTTCATATTGACTATATATTTACATGGCGCAAACCTCATAGAGGTTTTTCCACCATGACTCCCTCTAGTTGTTTCTAAAAATATTAATAATGAGTCTTGCTTTAGGGGCCCTGGCAGGATTCACCGATTTACCGATCTACCGATTACCGATCTTCGCTTTAGGGGCCCTGGCAGGATTCACCAATTCACCGATCTACCGATTACCGAATACCGATCTACCGAATACTGATTACCGATTCACCGATTCACCGAATACCGATCTTCCGATCTACCGATTACCGATTGCTGATAACCGATTCACCGATTTCCCGATCCACCGATTACCGAATACCGATCTATCGAATTACCGATTCACCGATTTACCGATTAACCGAATACCGATTCTGCCGCCAGCTGGACCTACGACCTCCGACCATTCGACCGCTTACATTCACTGTTACCCAAACTGCTGACGTTACGCTGCATTAAGTATTTTTAAGGAGAATATATCAATAAAATACAGAATTATAATATTAAACCAACACCAACTGCGTTCTCATTTGATGAAAGTTTGTGGATCTTTCACTCGATCCTGGCACGGCTGAGCTGACCTCAGCCATAAGATAAAACCACTGTTACAAAACATATAATAACACGCACAACACAATTTGTATTTTTGTATTTAAAAAAAAAAAATAAACTGGCCATTTCAGCCCTCGGAAGGACTTTGACCTAGCTTCTATTGATCAATTGTGTTGTGCGTGTTATTAAATGTTTGATAACAAATGACCGAGAACTGGACCTACGTGTTTTTATGCCGACTCCGAACGGCTTAGGTTCTCAAGAAGCTTTACATGGCAATTTTTACTCTCCGAGGTTTGCCATTGTCTGCAGAGAGGTGACGACCGAACAGAAAAATTAATTCAATTGAAAAATCTTTCTGTCTGAGCTGGAATTGAACCCGGGCTACCGCGGTTCTTTAGCTTAGGGCCCACGCACACTACCCACTAGGCTACGGTCGCCACGGTCGCCACATTTTTGTATTTATATTTATTTAAAAGGCAATTGATCAATAGAAGCTAGGTCAAAGTCCTTCCATGGGCTGAAATGGCCAGTTTATTGATTTGTTTTTATTAAATCAAATGAGGATTTAATTAGCAAAAATTATTTGAGCAGTTTTCAATACTGCTAAATATTTTTATTTTTTGAGTTATTTTTTCTGATTTGTTAATAAAATATGGTAAATGTAAGTCATCGAGATAATTTACAAAATATTCCTCTTGCGCAATGTAAAAAAGTTTAATTTCAACGCTATTTCATCTAACCCAAAAAAACCAAACAGCCTTTTTATCATTCATCAAAATATTAGAAGTCTTCGTAAAAATTTTGATAACTTTATTTTGCATTTAGTGTCTTTTATAAAGAAGTCCGATTTTATCTTCTTTACAGAGATTTGGATTTATAATTTTGAATTAAGTTTCTTTATTATTTATGGTTACAAATGCTTTGCGAATTGCAATAATGATTATGCTGCTGGAGGAGTAGCTATTTTTGTGAAAGAAGAGTGCGATTGTGATTTTTGTTGTCTTAAATTTTAAAGTTCAGATGCAGCTAAAATTTGTTGTGTAATTGGTAACCAAATGTTTTAATTTTTTGCATTTATAGATTCCATGGTAATGCGAATATTGACATGTTTTTGAGTGATCTTGACACCTTTTTGTCGTATAATAGTTGTAATAATGTTATTTTTCTACGTGATAGAAATGTAAATATATTGGATAACTCATCCGTGGTGGATAAATAATTATTATTTCTGTCTTTTTATGGTCTTAAGTCCTGTGTCAATGAACTAACTCGAATATCTGACTCGATAGTCCCATATCTATGTATAGTTTTGTGGATTATATGTACTTTTCGGATCATTGTATGACACATGTTTGTATCTTGAAAATCTTGATTTAAAACTGCACCGCAACAGGAGTTTTTCGTTGACAAGGTTGATTTTTCAAAATTAAGCTATAGTCTGCTTTTTGTATCTTGGGGTAAAGTTTATTGTGAACCTGATCCATCGAAAGCATATTCCATCTTTTATGTAACTTTAGTTCAACATGTAAACTTGTGTTCTGCAAAATCTGATGAATGTGTTTCAAAATTTAAAAAACTTAAACCGTGGATGTCTATTGCGTTATTGAAAAAACTCATTATAAAAATAAGATGTCTAAGAAATAGTCGAAGCAACCATCCAATTTAAGTTTAAAAGAATGCTATATATCAAAACGCAATATCAAAACGGAATGGCAGTTTATAAATGATATCTTGAATGTCACCAAAAATAACGAAACAATTGACTAAATCAATGTTGAAGGCGCAGCTGCACGGGATTCTAATGCAAAAGCTGATGTTTTTAATAAGTTCTTTGCAATAATTGGTAAAGCTGTTGTTGTTGTATGCATATCCTCTTGATGCTTCTTGCAATTGTGGAGATAAGAAAGCCTTGTACCCTAATAGCATATATTTTGAGCCCATTTATTCTTATGAACTGTTCAAAATAATAACGACTGAATTTGAATAAAATTCAGATACTGTTAGTTTCTCAAAAACATGCCATTCGCGTTTATTTGCCATAAAAGGAGGATCGATAGTAGATTCCCTATACAGCAATTATCGCTTATAAGCATAACCTCTATTTGCATGTTTTTTGCTGCTTATAAGCGGGAAAGCATGTATAAGAACTCGGTTAAATGCATCCATGGTGCTTATATTAAAACTCGGTTACATGCCTCCACGAAGCATATATAAAAATTGGAATATTGTTTCAATAAAAATTGTCTTATGAATTGATTTAATTTTTAATTATATATATTTATAGATTATATTTTGTCAAATAAGCGTTTTTAAAAAATAAAAAATATATTAAATTAAATTAAGTTGCCGCTTCTAACAATCTTTTTAAAAATATAAACAAAATAAGTTTTAATACAACAAAGTCTTAAGTTTTAAAAAAATATATGTAAAAAATATGTTTATAAAAAATTAAATTTAAGAACACACAGGTTCGTATTACATAAAACTTCACTTAATTTTTTAAGTACTTCCTATCTCGAAAAAAGTCAGTTATATTCTTTTGTACAGCAGCATTTTTGTCTCAACTTCTTCACAATTGAAATTTTTTGTTTGAGTGACAAAGTTATTATTTTATTTTTGTTCATTTTAAAACTGCACAGGAAAAACCATGGTGCAAGGATAGAGGTAGCTTCAGCGCTGACTGTACTCTTTTCATACTGCCATGTCTGAAAGAAGCTGTTTAGCTGCTTTAGAAAATAAATAAAAATGTTCTCAGTATGCTCTCATCTGGTGCATCTACCTGTATTCTTCTACCATGGGAAAAACATAAGAAACTTTGACACTTTCAAAGACAGTGATGGGCTATATCATATTTGAGAGCTCAATAGAGATGTGAAATTTATAATCGGAATTTTTATGACTTTTCAGTAGGGCTGCATATAACCGGTTAGTTTTCCATGACTTTGCATTTAAAAAATTCCCAATTTTGATGCATATAAAAGAGAAATTCATATAAACAAAATGCTTATAAGCGAAAAAATTCAGGCTATTTTCAATGACAAAGTTAAATATCTCAAGTTCGAATGCTTATAAGCGGGATATGCTTATAAACATAGTGCATATAAGCGATAATTACTGTATTTAAAAACTTAAATGTATTGCCAATTAAACACTTGTACTACTATAAAGTACTTAAAGTTTTTTTCAAAAGATCTGGATATTTATGTAACAGACACTATAACAACTATAATTTAAGGGTCAATGACCAACATTTTGTTAAAATTCCGTCTCACAACTTGTCTCTCTTTTTTTACTCATTTTCATGCGCTGATCCTAGACTTTTGACGGACTTACCGAATAATATTTGTTGTATTCGTAACATTAATTTGTTCCTTAAAGAGGTAAAAACATGGCTGTTTAAGTTTGACTTTGAAATTGTTAATACTCCAATCTCTATGCAGTTATAATTTGATGTCAATTGTTTAATTCTTATGTAATTTTATTTCATCACTTAACTTTTAATACTCATAAAAATATTTGCTTTTTATGCTTTCAAATTGTCAATATTAATTTTGATTTGTTTTTTTGTATAGATAAGTAACTTTTTGTCACTTTCAATATATTTAAATTTTCTGTTAAGACTCCACTACAATACTTTTATAATACAACTAGCTGATATACCCGGTGTTACTCGAGAGTCATTTATATAAACATTTAAACATACACTTCTTGATTAAATGCTTTTTAAAATCGGGAATAATGAAAAACATGTTGAATTTTATTTGAATTTTATTTTATTTAATTTTATTTATCTACCGTTAGAAAGGTAGTTGAACGAACATTAGTCCAAAAAAATTTTTGTTGTTGGTGGTTCCATCTCTTGCGGTGAGCTAATTGAATTCAAAGAAGGGGTACGAAAAACATATTTTAAAAATGAAAAAGAATTTTTATATTTACTTAATCTTAAAGCAAGCACAATTACCTTTTCAACAAAATAAAAATTATGGTGGGACTCAATGCGTCCTTGAGATATGGACATTTTAACGCCTAAACAAAGATTTATATTAAAAAACATATTGAACTTTTTAACAAAAAAAATTTTAATGAAATATATTGAAAACAGCGGAGTTATTGGCATTAAAAGTAAAAACTTTGATTTTCATATAATTCTTTTCTCATTATTAGCTTTTAATGTTTTATGAAAATTCGTTGTGCTAAAAATGATTGTACCTACTAAAATTTCTATTAGCTGCGTTTTTTCATTGGAGATCAGGATCATATAATCGCATTTGCAAGCAAGGCAAAAACAACAAAAAGTCCAGCAAGTGAGCTGGACATTTAAATTGATCCAATTCTATGTTGTCTAAGTAGATAACTATAAAGAAGATTTTATATAATCCAAAATGCTCGTAATTACTTTAGACACACAACTACTTTACTACAACTTTACTACAACAATTACTTTAGACACAAACTATATAGAGAATTTTAACACAAAACTAAGTTTTATTAATAGTCTGGTATGAAAAAATAGATTTTTAGCCATAACTTTTGATTGGAAAGAGATATTGGGGTAATTTTTTCACATAAATTATTTTTGAGACTTGAATTTTTTGTAAAAAATATAAAAACAACATTTGGAAAAAATAAATTTCGCGAAAAAAATCAATGTTGTTTTGATGACAAAAACAGTAAAATAATTTTTGCGCTTAGCTGGGAGAATTTTTGCAAATAAATGCTATGTCATATGAAAGGTAGTCAGATCTTCTATTTTTAATTGATTTCATTTTTACAACAACAACAATTTTTGAGTCATTTTTTGAGTAATAAGTCAATATTTTGGACCTTTTTTGGCATACTCATAAAACATATATACACTAATTTAACGGCACAGTTTAACCTTTTTTGTAAAGTGATTTTATTGAACTTTAGAACAAAAAAAATTTGAATGAAATATATTAATGGACAGCGGAGATATTTGCATCGAAGGACCAAACTTTGATTTACATGTCGTTTTTTTCTCATTCTTAGCTAACGATGTTTTATGAAAAAATCGTTGTACTGAAAATTTCTCCAATTTTGAAGATATGTGATTGTTTTTGATGTCAAAATAACAACAATTTTTTAAAATTAAATACACAAAAATCTCCGATGGTAAAAAGTTTTATAATAACAAAATTACCGTTAGTTGAAAAATTTCAGAGGGGCGTGGCAAAAACTAAGTATGTTACATTTTAAGTTGGAATGCACCTAATATGTATACCTAATATGTATACCTAATATGTATGAGCAAAATCCGTTGAGCCGTTTAGATTTGTATAAAGACCAAACAAACAAACAAACAAACAGAAAATGAGTTTTATTACTATAGATACTATACTTATGCTTGTGATTTTTTGCTTTTAAAAATTTAATTATGTAACCTACATTCCGCCACTTGCTCATTTTGAACATCAGAATGTAGATGTTGCCAATAAATTGTCAATATTAAATTTTTAATTTTTTGATTTTGTATTTAATCTTGAGTGTTTATGTACTATTGGATATCCAAAAATTGATTTCTTAATAATAAAAGTAAATAATAATAATCATTTAAATTTTAGGGCGAAGACCTTCCAGACAATAGGTTTTTTAATAATTTTTTCCAAAAAACTGAGTATTTATTACATTCAATGAAATTGCATATTGACATTGATGTTCAAATGAATACACACTAAAGTTGGCATCACATGTGCTCTCTGAATAAAATCTAACGGCAAACGATTCTCTCTTATTGTGATAAATAATTGTAAAAACATGTTGTGAGGAGTTTAAATCTGAATAAACGAATTCATTTAAGCTACGCTTTTCGAGGTAGTAAGTCGTTTATTACAAAAAGAAAGTATTTTGACGTTTATGTAATTTACGATTTGGTAATTAATATCAAAGTATTTAATAATTATTCAACTTTATTCAATTGTATTTGTTTATTTTAGTTATTCTTTTATAAACAAATGGGAAAAGTTGGAACTTAGTGTTGAAATGAGATGTGCAATCGTAGAAAAGCATAATTGTGATATTTCTGGTAAAGAAATATGCTCCGAGTTACATTTGTCAAGGCAAACCGTTCACTATCAAATAAATTCAGAAACAAATTCAGTGAAAAATTTGCCACGTTCTGGCGGAAAACGTAAAACAACACGTAAAGAAGATGAGCTTATTGTACGGGAGTACTCAAAGAAATAAAATCAAACGACTCAAATTTGCCTAATATTTTCTCTGCAAGACTATAATTTGGAACCGTGTTTTGGGGACTGATGAAAGTGCGCTTGAGTATCACGGCTCACCTAAAAAAAGATTTGTCCGAATTTCAAAGAAAACGCGAAAAGAAGTAGCTCCAGTCGTACAGGCAAATCGCCGTGGGGGTGAATCGGTAATATTCTGGGGATGCATTTCCTCTTGTGGCCATGGTGATTTGGTTCGAATTGATGGAACGATGAACCAATACAAATATGTGAATGTCTTAAATGATTATGCATTTCCATCTGGTGATAAACTTATTGGTGAGTCATTTATTTGCTACAAGATAATATACCATGTCACAAGAGCAAGTTCATAGTGAACTTTTTGAAGCATAGATGTTTTAAACTGGCCACCACAAAACCCTGATTTAAACGTTATATAAAAATTGTGGGCCTATATTAAAGGAAAGTGATGCGTTTGCTTGACTTCGGATTTGGAGTGAGATTATTTCTGAAATAAAAAGTCTTTTGGGAGCAAATTTCGGCAGATATTTTTAAAAAATCTTGTGGAATTGGTACCTATACGCATTCAAAAAGTAAAAGAAGCTAATGGCGGATATATCTTTTATTAAATTGTTAAGTTTTTGTCATAATTTTTCTTATCTTTAAGCTTAGTTAATAATTATGCCTTCTTTGAAATTAAGTTTTTTTTAATATGTTATTCTCATAAGTTACTTTTAAAAAAATTTACATATTTTTGGTAAGATTTTAAGCAAATAAAAATATATTAATTCGGGTTTTCTTAAAATATTTTATAAAAAAAAAAATTGCATTTTTTTCCGTCAAAATAATTATGCCGACTACTGTATGCAAAGGTCAGCACGTAAAAGAATATCTGTGCAAAATTTCAAGTTGATATCGTAATTACTTTTTTAGTTATATTTGACAACGCGGGAAAAACATGTTTTAGGAAAAACACAATTAAAGTTTTCGTTCTTGCGCTCGGTACTCTCAAAGCTCATCAATTCACTGACTTTATTGGGATTTTTTCCATATACAGTTCTTGCTTCACGCCGTATAAGCCAAATTTTTACCCGTCTACGTTTGGGTCACACTAAACTTACTCACCAACTTCTTAAACAAATTTTTAGAATTATATTTCAGCTTAAGCCAAATAAGTTCATGAAACAAGAGGATGCAACAACAACAAGTTCTTTGCAGAACAAACCACCAAGCAGACTAGATAGACTGTTTCGTTTATACACGGTTAAAAATCTTAGAATAAAATTGAAACTTTTCTGTACTTTATACATGACCACACCAGCTTTGGTTTCAAATCTAGTATTTGCAAAATACTAAAAAATTCTTTTAATACAGCTTTGGTTTAAAATTTAGAACAAGCTTGGATTGAAATGTAACAAAACAAAAAAATAAAAAACACAGTGAGATTCGAACCAGGGACATTCAGTTTGTTAGATCACTACGTTGACCACTGGGCTATACGAAACGAAAGCAATAAACAAGCACATAAACCTAATAGCCTAATATTGAGTTTCAGCATTGCAATATTTCTTTGGTTAAACTTTTAGTACAGAAAAGTTTTAATTATGGGTTAGTACTTGTGAAAGTTAAAATTTTAAACCTCAAGGTTAAACAATATGCAGTAGTATTTTAGCTGGACTAAAACTTATTTCAAGATTTTTAACCGTGTAGCTATATCAGCTCTTCAGTAGTCTTCTGTGGTTTCTGCAGTACCGTCATGACTTCAAATTTCAAATGAAAACTAAATATATGTAGCGTTACAAATCAGTCTGTAAAGGGTTTAATTCTATTTAAAACAATCCGCTAGTAGTATCCCTGAAAATCTGTCACTTTGTTTCAATCCAAATCGTTTCAACAGCAACAGTTTCATAACAATAATAATAAAATAATTGCTAGAAATGAATGGATTAAGGAAAAAACAAAGTGGCTGTCAATACAAAAGAAGGAAGAAGTTGCGTGATAATAAGCTGAATGATGTTTTAACTATTTTTTAATAACACGAGAAAAAACGATAAGGATAACAAGTACTGTTAGAGTACTGATAAAGTACTTTGGAAGAAGAAGTAAGATAATTGTTGCATTTAAGGTAGTCACTAAATCAAGTATTTGTTCAGGAATAATTGCACTTTACAGCCCACGCCCTTTTTTTTTTGTTTTTTTTTTTAAATGTGTATTTAGAGCCCCTTAATCCAAATCTGCAAAAAAAAGTCGGTCTCAAGTGGTTTAGGAGATAAAAATCGTGAAAGTTTGAAAAAGTGGCTTTTTCCATACACAAAAATCTTTACTTTTTAGGCATAAGTGAAGTTCTAAGAATGCATTAGACAAGTAAAATTGTGTATTTAGAGCCCCTTAATACAAATATGCAAAAAAAGTCGCATCTCAAGTGGTTTAAGAGATTTACGAAGTAAGTTAAAGAGTTCATGAACGATTAAGTCTTGAGAAATTTTTAAGAAATGTACAGGGTAAGTTATATAAGCCATAAAATATTATTATTTTAATAAAAATTTTTGAAATATTTAGGAACTGTTAAATAAATGGTGGATAAAGAAAGCGTCGCAGGCGAAAAATTGTTTTTAATATTTACATAGTAAATTCTATAGAAAAATAAACGGTGGTTAAAAAAAGCGCCGCAGGCGAAAAATTGTTTTTAATATTTACATAGTAAATTCTATAGTAACAGAAACGATGAATAAAAAAAGGGCCGCAGGCGAAAAATTGTTATTAAAAATCGCCGCTTTTATTAATAACAATTTTTTTGTCTTTTAAATTCTCTTAAAATGTACCAAAATAAAGAACTGTGATCTAAGAGGGTTAAAGTTCTTGTATTTTTCGCGGTAATTTTAAGCAGTGGTTTTCGTGTTAAATTTAAGTATTGTAATGTTACAGGTTAGATAAGCTTCCACACAAATTTTGCACTGAATTATAGAACTTTGGAATTGGAATATGGATTATAGAATTTTATCTCCTAAACCATTCGAGACCGACATTTTACTTTGGCATTTTTGGACTAAGGAGACCCATATACGTTCAATAAAAATAAAGAAAAAATTATTTACGCTTGGGCTGTAAACTGCCCCTATGCCTTTGTTTATAACAGGAGCAAGAGCAAATGGAATGCCTTGGAGACGAAGCATCAAATACTTTATTCATGCTTAGCGTAAAAACATCACAGGAAAAAGTCGAAGAAAGTCAATCCGAAGCTTCTAGAGCCAATGTCTTTAATATGCCTAAAGATCCAGCACTGTGAAAACGCGATAATGGCCGCATTCAGCGCAGACAACTGTTGTGAACTGTAATGGTAGCGCTACCTTAGTTCACGATGTTTTTCTTTGAATGTCTTGCTACTCTACACGTCAAAAGTTAAATTCATTTTAATTATATTTAATTTTTATGTAAATTTAATTCAATTGCAAAGATTTCTCACTTAAATTTGCTGCATTCTTTTTGTGTTTATTAAGTTAACATCGTCAGTAGCAGCATCTGACAGTTAACCAAATAATTGTGTTCATGTAGCATAGAATTTGTTCGCTCGAATAAATGGCGTCCGCTGCCTGATCAGTTTTAGTTAGCGCTCCCAAAATTCGACCATTCAGCGAATTGTCACACAACAGTTCCCAACTGTTGTCTGCGCTGAATGCGGCCAATGACACTTGTGAATTTATTGCAATTCATGGTGTTTAATTTGATATTCAGTCCTGCAACTTGAGCAGTTCAAAAGTTTTGTGTGGTGGGCAATTCAGATATGTATCTCGATATCTTTTTAATCGCAAATAAAAAAATGGTGAAATGCCTCGGAGATCATGGCTGCTTAAATGCATTAATTACAAGGAAGCGGATAAATAGCCTCATAGATTTCGAGCTTGTGAAGCAACAAGATAAAGAGATGGAATACTGGAGAAATGTGCTTAGACGGGTTTTTTTCTGTAGCCAAATCATAAGCAATAAGAGGGTTAGCTTTTTGAGGACATTCTGAAAAAATAGGAGATCCTAGAAATGGACATTTTTTGGGATGCGTTGGACTCCTAGCAGAATATGACCCTTTTATTGCCAAACATTTGGAGATATACGGCAATGCAGGCAGTGGAGGAACATCATATTTATCGAAGACTGTATTTGTAGAATTTATTTTATTGCTTCATGATGCCGTTCAAAATTATATTATCTGTGAGGTTAAAAGCGCAAAGTATTTTGGCGTCAGTGTTGATTCTGCCCCGGATATTTCACACGTCGATCAACTGACATTTATGCTTAGATACATTTCAAAAAGTGAAAAACCAGTAGAAAGATTTATTTGCTTTGTCGAAAATTCAGGGCATAAATCTGAAGAACTGGCAGAAACAGTTTTAAAAATTCTAAAAAATTTTAATTGAGCATTAATGATTGCCTGGGGCAATCATATGATAATGCAGCTAATATGTCTGGTAGTTTCTCTGGCCTTCAAAAGAGAATTCGTGATTTAAAGCCATTAGTCGAATATGTTCCTTGTGCAAGTCATGGGAATCGATTCCAGAAGTAGCAGACTTTTTTAACACACTTCAGGAACTTTACAATTTTTTTTCAGCATCTACACATTGGTGGAGTATTTTACAAACTAACGCAGCAAAAAGCGTAAAAAGTTAGATACGATACATGTAAAAAGCTAGATACGATACATGTAATGCATTTTTTGAGGGATGGAAGGATGTAATTTATTTACTGCATTGCATTGCTAACGACAAATTTGAAAAACCATCATCACGGTATGAAGCCAAAGGAAATTTGAATAAATTGGAAAGACTTGAGTCAGCATTTTTAGTTGTGATTTGGAATACAATTCTTAAACGGTTTAGCTTTAACTCATCACTTTAGTTCACATAACAAGCATTTACAAGACATACGAAGTGATTGTGAGCAATTTAACTACTACGAAAATTTGTCAAAAAAAGCTCAATTTGATGAAAACAAACAAAACGATAATATAATAGAGAATGGTAGTGATGTACTTAGAATAAATGTATATAATGCTACTTTAGACCGTCCTACTTCAGAAATACATCGCCGCAGCCAAGCTTATCAGCATCTTAATGAAAAATTTTCTTTCTTGAACGGATTGCAAGCACTTGAATCTGCAGATATTGCAAGTTTCACCAATAGCCTTGTTGCAAAATATCCTTACGATGTGGAGTATTCCTTGCGTGAAGAATATATTCATTTTAAATCATATTTGAGTTTAAAGATACATAAATTTGGCAATACTGTATTGACGTCACTCAAGCTATTGACTATTTTACGGAACAGTAATTTGCAAGATGTATATCCTAACTTAGATATTGCTCTTCGAATTTTACTTTGTACTCCTGATACGAATTTTTCCGGCGAGCGTTCATTTTCAACATTAAAAAGAAAAAAAAGTTATTTGCGCTCAATATTGAATACGAAATTTCGAACAAAATACAGTCATGTGAAAATAAATAAGGACACCTGTATTTTTATATTTAAAACTGCATTAATTACATACAAAGTGCAACAGAGATAGCATTAATTCCTTCGGGTGGTGATTCCTCCTGATAAGGCGAGTATAAAACTTTATGGAGTTTCCTCCCACATTATAAAACTTTTAAGATACAGGGTGTTTTACGGTTTTGGTACGTGTTTAGAATTATTGATCTAGAATCTAAACTCATCATAAAATAAAAATTAATTTTTTGTATATTAGAAAAAATATCAACTTTTCCATCAACATATCAACCCACTTTCGTATCATGTGCTGCAGCGGAGCTAAAATTTTGAGATTATCAAACGATATGTCAACAAATTTTGTATCTTTTGTTTTAGCGGAGCTGTTATTGTCCAAAGCTAGAATTTAGAAAAAAAACTGTTGATGAAGTGTATTTTTACATGAAAAAAAGACATTTTAAATTAAACAAAACTAAAACAAAAGATACAAAATTTGTTCATATTTCGTTGGATAATCTCAAAATTTTAGCTTCGCTACATGACACGAAAGTGTTTGATATACTGATGAAAAAGTTGATATTGTTTCTAAAATAGAAAATATTATTTTTTATTTTATGGTGCGTAGTATAGATTCTATATCAATAATACTAAACACGTACCAAAACCGTAAAACACCCTGTATCTTGAAAGTTTTACAATGTGGGAGGAAACTCCATTAAGTGTTATACTCGCCTTATCAAGAAGAATCACCAGCCGAGGGAATTAATGCTATCTCTGGGGCACCTTGTATATAATTCATGCAGCTTCAAATATAAAAAATATAGGTGTCCCTATTAATTTTCACGTGACTGTAGATATCGAATCTGTTCGACCAATTTGCTACAGCAAAAGTTCGGAAAGAAACAATTTAATTTAGGAATGTTCTTCATTCCATTTCCGAGTGGAAGTGAAAATAAATCGTAATTGAATTCGATATTTGGTGTACTCTAAAAACTTTTTTCGTTAATACAATTAATTACACAGGGTAACACTGATTCTGCGGCATGAGATTTGGTAGTCAATTTTAGTATATACATTGTTAAAGATCTTAGCCTATTATTTAGATTATTGGAATTGACTCCGGTTCTCGCGATAAACCGCTATTTTAAAAATTAAGGAGGTTTCATCATAGATTTTAACATAAGTCCAGAACAGTAAGGGGTCGTCCATAAACTACGTTACCAATTTAGTGGGGGGGGGGTTTGAAATGCACCACCAAAAGTAACGGTAGGGGGGGAAAGGTGTTTAGATATTGTAACGAAACCAAAAATTAAAAAAATCGACGAAAAACCTCTAATTAATAACACAATCATTTCAAAAATTTTTAACCTTACATGTTTATGTTTGATCGTCTAAATTGATGGTTAACTTTTGTTTCAAAGATTTATTCCACCACCTTTTCCCTCGACACAGGAACCTTTTGGTATTCCTTCACCATCTCAGCACACGTCTGAAAAATGTGGGTCTTTGCTTTTGCGACAGGCTTTGACGTTAAGGCCTGAATGTTCTTGATCAAAGGATGACATGTACTGTCCTTCTCAGAAAGAAGAAATCGGTTCAATGTCGTGTCCTACCTGCGGCTTGTATTTCGTTTTTTAAACTTCTATGAATTGCCATAAGTTTGTATTATATCGTTTACAATAAATCGGAATATAAAATACTATTTAAATAAATCAATTTTCAGAAAGCATTTACACAAAAACACAGAACTTGGTGCAGCTCGGGTGCAGCCTTTAAGGGTACACTGTCAAAGACCAGGTGAATTTCTTTGCGTTAGAAATTCGGATTCTTCTGAATGGGTCGACATAGAATCCGATGAAAAATTCTATTTTGAAGAATCCTCAACAAAGCTACCAGCTTCTTGTATCCCAGTGATTGAGAGCATCGAATCTTGGATCGCAGATGGAATAGCTTTTATAGATGATATTAATTATTGATTTTTTTCCAATTGTTCCTTTAATGTATCTACCCAATGTGCATAAAAACGGATACGGATCCGTTACGAGCCCGTTACGAGTCCGTCAGTACGCACTACGCTTTCTTATGTTTCGACGGACCCGTTACGAACCCGTTACGAATCCGCCAAAAGAGTCTGAAACGGATTCGTATATGAAGTCCGTAACGGATTCGTATCTGAAGTCCGTTACGGATTCGTTTCTGAAGTCCGTTCTGAGTTCGAGGCGGATCCGAAAAAATGGAAAAAGCAATTCGAATTTTTGAGAGGAATCGCTCTTATGTTTTGACGGACCCGTTACGAACCCGTTACGAATCCGTCAAAAAAATTACCACAACGTTAACATAAAAGACAGTCTTAAATTTGTTTTACGATTGTGGATTAGGGATACGAAATACAATTGTGTACTTATTTTTATTTTAAACAATTTTTTTATTTCACTAAGCTCGTGCTCCTCAAGCGCTCCTTCAAATCGAAGAAAAGTACTTGTCAGAATTTTTAAATAATTATCATTAGTGATCAAGTTAAATGTGACTATAGGATAGCCGTACACAAGATATTTTTCGGAAACTTTTTTAATTGCGTGAATTTGGTACGCTTTGTCATTATAGCAGTAAAAGTTATTGGGATGCTTCAATGAAAAATAATGTTTAGCTGTTTGAAGAAACAAGTATGAGCCATCCTGGAACTCACCAACATTGTACTCGTTTGTTTGATGTTTTGAATTATTTTTTTTACCATTTAAACTAGCATCCACTACTCTCTTATAAATTTGATTACAAAATAATTTTTTTTATTTTAATTTACGTTTAATTTCCTGCAAAAAGTTTTCGAATTTGAATGCGTCAAACTTGTTTAGAGAACCTATATTTTTAACATCTGTAGCTAAATGCGTCAAATGAGTCCGTTGCGAGTTCGCATTATTTAAAAAAAAGAGTCTGAAACGTCTGTTTCGTATACGAAGTCCGAAATGGATTCGTATCTGAAGTCCGAAAGGATTCGTATCTGAAGTCCGAAACAGATTCGTATCTGAAGTCCGAAACGGATTCGTATCTGCAGTCCGAAACGGATTCGTAACTGAAGTCCCAAACGGATTCGTATCTGAAGTCCGAAACGGATTCGTAACTGAAGTCCTTAACGGAGAGAGGAATTTCATACGAAAAAGGATCCGTTCCGGATGCGAAACGCAATCCGTTTCGGACAAAATGTACGAAGAAGTGAGTTCGTTACGGATTCGTTACAGATCCGTTTGGCACACTGGGCAGTCATACTAGTCACTAATACTAGTGAAAATTGTCAGAGCTAGTCAAAATATAAAATCATTCGAATGAATTAATTTCATATGACACGTTACTTTATGGGGGGGGAGGGGTTTTGAAAAGCACTACGAAAAGTAACGCATATGGAGGGGGGGGGGAAACCGGAAAATCAGTAACGTAGTTTATGGACGACCCCTAAGTCTTATTTGGTAAAATAAAAAATTCAAAAATCTGCAGCTAAATTGCCTCCAAGTTACATATACAATGATTTTTTATTATTTGAATAGTTTCGGAAATATTGTAAAAGTTCTTCTGAAAAAAATATTTTTTAATGCAAAATTTTAACTTTTTTATTATTTCATAGTTCATAAAAATTCAAAAACGTCAAAATAGCTCTTTTTTGATATAAAGTTATAAACATACACATGCTACAATGAAAATAAGCCATCTCTCATTAAAATCTATTGGCATTTTTTGCCTTCATTCACATTTAATGATGTTATCTCATTTCGATAAAAAACTTCTAAATAATACACAGGGAAAGTTCAAGATCTAAATCTATCCAAAAAATCAGAGGAGCTTCTAGCATCAAGACTTAAAGAAAAGCGTTGTCTTCAGCTTGGCGTATCAGTTAAAACTTCAATACTTCAATTCTTCAATACTTTGCAAATTAGGAGAAAATCGTAAACTGTAGGAATATTCCTGGACTTTTAAATGCCATGGGTCTTCATAGATAGCTCAAAAATAAGTTTAAAATGTGTGTTACTGCATATTGGTAACAAATTAGCTTCAATTCCGATAGCACATTCAACAAAATTTAAAGAATAATATCAAAATATCAAACTTATTTTAGAGAAAATTTTATATGTCGAGAAAAAAATCATTTTGCCACCATTTCATATACAACTTGAACTAAAGAAACAGTATGTAAAACCTTTGGATAAAATTGGTGAGTGCTAAAAGTATTGTGTTTGCCAAGCATTTCCTGGCCAAAGCTCGGAAAAATTAAAAGCAGGCATATTTGATGGGCCACAAATCTGAACTCTTATAAACAACAATGATTTCACAAAACACATTGTTAAGGTCGAATCAGAAGCATGGATAAGTTTTTTATCAGTAGTCTAAAACTATTTGGGAAATCATAAAGCTTCATAGTAATCTGAAATAGTTTCTTAAATGCTTTTAAATTTATAGATTTATATTTTAAATGGATTTGAAATTAACAAGCGCAACCAAAATACCAAAGAAAATCACATAGGAAATAATGGATTTTAATGAAATATGGCTTACTTTCTTCGTGACATATGTGTGCTTATAAGTTAATATTAAAAAAAGAGCTGTTTTGACGTTTTTGATTTTTTATGAATTATGAAAAAACAAAAAAGTTTAATAATTCTAAAAAAATATAATTTTTTTAGAATTATATATAAGCTTAATGCCAATTAAGTTCATGAAGCAACAGGTTGCAACAACAATAAGTTCCTTGCAGAACAAACCACCAAGCAGACTAGACAGCTGTTTCGTTGATAGCTACATCAACTCATCAGTAGTCTTCTGTGGTTTCTGCAGTACCATCCACTTTGATAAGCTTATACGAACACCTTCTGTTAAATTAAAACAGAATTATGTGCTGTATGTCGCCTTCAAAGCAATGTTTTTTTACTACTTTGCAAAAAGCAAAGGTTCAAAAAAGCGACTGCATTGATTCTGCAGAGACTTGTTTGTTGTGCTCTTTGACCACAGAAGACTACTGATGAGTTGATGTAGCTATCAACGAAACAGCTGTCTAGTCTGCTTGGTGGTTTGTTCTGCAAGGAACTTATTGTTGTTGCAACCTGTTGCTTCATGAACTTAATTGGCATTAAGCTTATATATAATTCTAAAAAAATTATATTTTTTTAGAATTATTAAAAACAATATTGTAATGAAAATATGCCATCATTAACTTTTCATGAAAAAAGTTTAAATTTTGCATAAAAAAAGGTTTTTTTGAAAAGAATTTTTACAATATTTCCGAAACTATTCAGCTAATTCGAGATGTAACTTGTAGGCGGATGTTAAGATTTTTTATTTAACCAAATCAGACTGATTGTTCTGGAGTTATGTTAAAATCTGTGATGAAACCTCCTTAATTTTTTAAATAGCGGTTTATCGCGTGAACCAGAGTCAATTCAAACAATGTGAATTATAAGATGAAAACTTCATTATACCATGTATCTTAATTGGCTCCAAAAACTAATGCCGCAGAAAAAAAATTCCTTTTTTGTTCCCGTGTGTTATATTAATAAATTAAATAATATACCTAACGAAAAAAGTGATGTATAGAACACAATATCGAATTTAAGTATGATTAAATTTAATTTCCACTCGGAAGTGGAATATAGATCATGCCTGACTTTGCATGTGTACTGGGTTCCTAATAAGTAAAATTATTTTAAACTAATTTTGCGTAAAATTGTGGTAAATTTACACAATATCACATTAAAATATTGTCTCAGTTTCGAACGCATCAATTTTAGCTTTTATATGTTGCTCACGCATACAGATTTCCACAATACCAAAAAAAAAAAAAAAAAAAAAAAATAAAAAAAGAGGTACCAACTAAAACGAAACTTGTTTAGACTTCCTTTTCCTTGCGGCTTTGGTGCGAATCACATTTACTTATGATCAGAAATTATTCAACTTTATGAAAATTCATCTTTACGGAAGGTAAGATTGCTCGAAATAATTACGAAAATTGAAAAGATTTATAATAAACTGAAAATTTTCGTAATTTCTGTTAATTTATTTGATGAAAATTGAGATAACTTAAACATAACCTTATCTTCTTTTTAATACTAACATCACAGCCAATAAATTAGCGCCACTTCAAAAAGAAAAAGAAAAGAAAAGGAGAATAACTAGATGAAATTACATCAACTGCCTAATGCACGCAATCGAAAATAATATAGAAAAAAAAATATATATGTTGGCATATATAAAGTATTCAGATTCAAAGAGTTGGCTTTATCTTAAGAAGCCCCGACTCTTTGTAATCAGAATACATTTTTTCCCGGGTTGGAATACCAAGTGCACCACTGACTTAATCTGTCCACAACACTTCTTTCAAAGATCCGTTTTGGATCTCTCAAAAGCTCGCTCACCAAGAGCTTGGCAGAACACGATGGGTAACGGAGCACCTGCCATTAACGCAGACAAGTTGTTTCAGAAACGTAGCCAGACCGGTTGGAGGTAGAGAAATAAAAACGTGTAAAAGAAAAGTTAATAGAAAAACAATTTTTAAATTAAAGAAAAATGCAAAGTAAATTATTTAAACTAGTAGTGAAGTACATAACCCATAGTTTTGAATAATAATAATAAAATAAAACGCAAAACTTTATACATTAAAACAGTGGGGAAAAAAAAAAGACATACGCGATCATTCATACATACATACACGCATAAAACCAAAAGAAGAAAAACAAGTATGAATATTCTTAACTTACATACTAAAATTTATAATATCTAAACATCAAAATAGTTCTAAAAGTAAATTTAACTTAAGGTATAAAAATAGTTCGTTAAATATAAAAATATGTGAAATTGTAAAGAAGACACAAAAAAAAAAAAACAATTATTCCTATATTCAATATGTGAAATAATAGATATGTACCATTCAATTTTAATTAATCAAAGAAAGGCAATGAATTTGTAGATACCTAGCAACATAAAATATTTTAATATAACAACAACAACAACAACAATATTTAATCAACATTATGCTAACATAAAAGATTTTTTTTATTCTTAACAACATTACACGAATTACAACGTCGAGGAGGCCTCATCGATAAGCATCGTGGAAAAGAAACATGTGAGTACATTTGTTGTTGCTAATGTATTACATATAACCTTTTGTTGTTGTTGCAAACAAACAAAAAAAAAAGAGAGAAAAAAAAAACAACACGACTGAAACTAGATTTTAATGTAATCAAAACTTACTTCTAAGGAGTAGAGATTTTTTTTTTACTTAGTTCATAGAGAATGAACACCCAAACCAAAATTCTTTGAACAAATCGTCAATTTACCTTTTGTTTCCTCTTGCCGATATAATAAGTTAATTTAACTTCAAAAATGTTATTAAAACGATTGTTTTTCTAACTAAATAAAATAATATCTTGTTAACTTATAACTAAGATAATACAAATTTTACCAATTATAGAAACTAATTTTTTTTTTATATTTTTTCTGTGAGCTTAAATCATGACCATAATTAAGTTTATTTTAAACATTTTTGTTGCTTATGGCTTTCTCGCTCCGTTATCTTAAGCTAAAAAAAGAAAAAAAACATATGGAATTGAAACAATTCAATGTTTTTTTTCTCTTTTCTCTTTAAGGTCAATGATCGGTTCGAAAGTTCTGTGAAGTATTATTATATATAACTCTTATAATAAATAATATTTTCTTTTGCTGAGTTATTATTACGATTATGGTTGTTTATATTGTAGATTTGATATAGTGTTTAAAATAAAAATTATGAATTTCTAAAAAGTTAAAAAGGTCTAAAATCTTTTAGTTGCTGTTGTTGTAGGAATATCGGGGCTTTTAGTAACATCTTGTAAAAGCCAAGGATAGGGTGGGATCAGTGTAGCCAATAAAAAAAAAAAAAATGTTGCGCTACAAGTTTTGGTCGTGAATGTGAGGTGTATCTAAGGTGTAATTTCTTTTGGTAGATACAAGCTGTATCTGGTGGAATATTTAAATAGTGTGCATATTTTTTTTTGTATGTATGGAATCGCATGGGCTTTCGAGTGGCTTGTGGTTTTTTTTCAGTTGCTCAAAAACGTACCTACACCTACTGAAGCTCCGGGATAAGCCAGTGCACACGGAGCAATTAAAGAAAAATTATCTTTCCTTGCGGTA
The DNA here is from genome assembly GCA_963920525.1 of Dichetophora obliterata. Taxonomy (NCBI): domain Eukaryota; kingdom Metazoa; phylum Arthropoda; class Insecta; order Diptera; family Sciomyzidae; genus Dichetophora; species Dichetophora obliterata. The sequence continues at coordinate 219,243,693 of OY986435.1, read as the reverse complement.
TACCAACTTCAGCGGTATTTTCCCATATTTCCTCATCAAGCATCTTGTCGGCGACTTTAGATAGCCAACAAATATCAACAGCCAAGCCGTAAATGAGATTCCATAACACATGCATAAAATGAAATATCCTAGTTAGAGCTTAAATCAAATTCCAATGGCAAATATTTTTAACTTTCTTATATTTTTTATATTTTAATAAAAATTATAAATAAGTTTCTAATAACTTGATAAAAAAATCACCAAATTATTTATGTTGTTTAAAATTAAATGGGGCGCCAAACTTAAAAGAGCCGAGGGGCGCCAAAAAGCTAAATCCTGCCTTGCCTGGAAGAATTTGACTAACTTTAAAGCAACACATTGAAGTTCTAAAAAAATGATTGCAGCGTTTCGCGATTAAATATCCAAGTAAAATGCTACTTTTACTGGCCTTATTAGCGAAAAGCGATCCAACGATTTTTTTTCTATTTGGGTTCATTTACTTCCAAATTTCTTATAGTTGTATAATTCAATAAAAACAATGAAACCTTATTATTTAAGCTAATCGCATTATAATGATAACAAAATCAAAGTTAAAAATATATCATTAAAACAACTAAAGATTCACAAAAAAAAAATAAAATTTTTTTTATTTTGTTTTTTATAATTCTAAAACAATTTTTTTTTAGAATTAAATATGAGCACAATGCCAAATAAGTTTATAAAGTAACAAGTTGCAATAACAGCAAGTTCTTTGCAGAGCAAACCACCAAGCAGACTAGACAGACTCTTTCGTTGATCGCTACCACCACTGTGATAAGCTTTTTTTTTTTTTTTGAGCTGGACTATATTCTTTGCAACAGAGAAGTAAAATAACATTTACGACAACGTTATTTTAAGGGTTTTTAATTTGTACCAATGTCTGCTGATGAGGTACATGAATTGATTTTTAAGTCTAAAAACAATATAAATCTTAACAAAACATCATCCTTTATTGGTTTACTAGCTATAAACAATCTAAATATGGGCAAAGCAATGCTAGAACTACATTTGAGTGTATTTTTTGCGTAACTTAATGTATTGGCTGAAAGCATTATTTTTTCTGTTTAGCAACTACATTCAACTTGTTGGCCAGTCAGTCAATTATTACTATTATCCTTTGACTGCAGACTTTGAACAACTAAAATAGCAGAATTTTCCCTAACCACGTTGAGGCAACGGATGCGGAAGGATCATAGTCATAGTGTTTGTGTAGCGGCAACAACACTTCCGCCGTTTAACATCTGCCGTCTGGCTGATTGAAGGTTGGCCATAAATAAGTGAGTTTCGTGGATTTCAATACACTTACACACACACACTCGAAATGGCGTTGAATACACAACGTCATATGTCGTCTAACTATGCACACACACCTATGAGAGAACGTGCGCGTGTGTTTTTCTATTCAAACATATGCTGTACCTAGTATCAATATTTATCTAAAAACAAACACTACAAGCTCAGAATCATTATCAACCTTGTGAAAAATCGTGTGTGGTTCTCTTATTTGAAAAAAAGAAACACTTTGTGGGCCGATCACAAGCATCACAATCCATGTATGTATGTTTGCACAGTTTCAATTTATAGGAATTTATGCATAAATGCATTCCTAATATGTGCATCTATCTAGCTGCCTCCATCTAGATATACTTCAATTATTTTGTCTATTATAAATGTCGATATATTTATAAAAATAGCGCGTAGTATTTTTATTGCTTCTATTTAAGCTATTAAATTATCAGTTGAGCTTTCAGCGACATCATTGTCATCATAACTAATTCTAATAGAGTATCTAATAGAGTTTAAAATAATTTGCATATTTTTAGGCATGCATTTTTAAGCCGGCTTTTATGCTCGACAATATAAATATGCTTCTTTTTTTATATTGTTGCTATTAGAATATTGAATGTGCTTGTTGTTGTTGTAGATGTTTTTGTTGCTGTTGCTCCATAATACTTTGTCATATTAGCGCGTTTATTATAAACCCACTCATGTGCTTTGAGCCAACTACAAATGTTGGCTGTGCACTTTAATTGGATCGACGTGGTGTTTGAATTTGCCATAGTAGTTTGGATTTGTGTGTGTTAGTTCGTGTATCGTTCCTGTGTTTCTTTGAGTGTGTGCAAATGCATGTTGGTTTTGTGCTTTGTATATTTTGCAGCACAAACTATTTAAATAGCAATTAAATTGAGAATTTTGCAATGTAATATTCTTTACTGATGTAATCAAATAAAAAATGCATCGTTAATGTTTGCTGTGATTTAGTATGTATATCACTGTCAAATATTTGCATATCTTGTTTATGCATTATTTTAATATTCATTCTTCTTGTTAAATTTTTTTCACCCGTAGTTTCATACTTTAAATTACTATATTTTTAATGCAAAACTCGGCTTGAAATTTTGGAATAGATTTGAATACAAATGGACTAATGTATATAAAGAAGCCTCATGCTCCATAGAAAAAAAAAGTGGTTCGGGTTTGTTCCTCAAAATAATCCTTGACTTATGTTATGATGATACCTTAAAAGTTTGGACTCTAGCGATAGCCGTCCGTGAGCTGAAATGGTTTGGAATAACCTCTAAAAATCGAGTTTTTTGTAAAAAATATTGGCTGGTGAAGTAGTTGTAAAAAATAGACTGTCATTCATTTTTGCAAAGAAAATGCTGTTTTTGTATGCATATTTTTGATATTTTTTTATTTTATTTCTATACAAAAACTTCAAATAACTTCTCAAATAACTTTTTTGTAGGTGTTTATACTATATCTAGTGAAAACTAGCGTTAATTTAACTCAAAAGCTATTAATTTTCTCAAATTTGGGTTGTATAGGTGGTGCCATGCCTCCTTGTCCAACCCCATATAATGTTATCAGTTAAACTGCATGTAGAAATTGAGCTCGAATACCGAGACTGTGCGACCTATAACTCCAAAGCTATTCGATATCGCAAATTTGGATTGTATGGTTGGTGCCACACCCCCTTATTCAACGCCCAACAAAGGCTATTAGTAAAACGGCACTTGTAAATTGAGATCGATTACCGAATTCCGAGGCTGTGCGACCTATAATGGGTGACACACCCATTTTTCCAATGCATAAACCTTCTTTGGTATGTGTTCAATAATGTCCTAAAGTTTCATGAAATTCGGTTCAGGCAGGAACTAATTTACCACATTTTAGTGACCGCCACATGGAGCACCTACGTACCAAGTTTCACTATAAAAACGTGTACAACTCCGGAATAAGCATGATTTCGAAAAAGTGGGCGTATATTTATTGCAACCAATCCCATTTTTTTCTACAGTGTCCAACAGGAACCTGTATTATTTCTTTAATATTTGCGTGGTGCGGAAATAACGGGTCATTTTCGCATAGATTTTTGCAATATTCGTGGACTGAGGGCGAATTTTTTCTCGGTATATGTTCATTGTACTTCTACATAGGCCTCAAATAATGGCACTAGGCGAGACCCAGGTAGCCGAGGATGCAGATCCACTGGATTTTCATATACCGGGATACCGCTTACTGCCATTATTTTCTTTGCATAGAGGCATCGCCCTTTTTATAAGAACGGATGTAGCGTAGCAGTGTAAGAGGAGTCTGAACGTGACCGATCCAGAGTTAAGTTCAATGTGGGCTAGGTTCAGGCTTCGCTCTCACTTGCTGCATTTCTGTTTTATTTATAGAAGTCCGAATCTAGGGAGAGAGTCCAGTTTGTTAAGCCGCGGCTGTCATGGTACAAGAAATTATTTTATTAAGTATGCGGTCTTTCATTCCCGATAAGATGAGAAGCATTAAACCAAAAGACCACTCACGGTTTAATGAGACTTGCAGGATTGCAGTCAGGTTCAAAGAGAAAGCCTTTCATAATTGGCGTTCTAACAAGAATACTGATACTAAAAGACTTCGCATCGAGGCAAGGAATCGATGTAATGCATTTTTAAAACGCGAAAAGTTTCTGCACGAAGCTCGCATTAGAGAACCGGTTCTTCTCTGCCCCAAAGGGAGCAAAGAGTTAAGAACCAGACATCGTCATCGATTTCAGTTTTTTTAAAAGATGACCAAATCTTCACTGACTCGGCAGATAAAGCGAACCTATTGGATAGATTGTTTGCACAAAATTCCACTCTTTCGGATAGTAATCAGCCACTGCCCTTTGTTTAGGGGGATCTTCTGCAATGCAGGAGATATACTTTCGAACGAGAGCAGTTAAAAGGGTCCTTACAAATCTCAACGTAAACAAAGCCTCTGGTCCTGATGGCATACCGCCAATTGTGCTTAAAATGTGTGCTTCTTCGCTGGCTCGGCCTTTGGGCAACCTTTTCAAATTCTCCTACAGAACAGGAGTATTTCCATCTCGTTGGAAGGTGGCAAATGTCCAGCCGGTACCTAAAAAGGGTGATGCCACGAACCCTGCAAACTACCGACCCATTGCGATATGCTCTACTCTATCCAAAGTTATGGAGAGCGTAATAAACTTCAACGTTGTGAACTATCTGGAGCGCAACCAATTGATCAGTGACCGTAAATATGATTTCCATAGGGCTCGCTCTATTGGTGATCTTATGACGTTCATAACCGAAGAATGGAATAAATGCGTTCACTTTTTCGGCGAGAGCAGGGTTGTTGCTCTTGATATTTCTAAAGCGTTCGACCGAGTGTGACTGTTGTTTCTGGTTTTAATCAATGACCTTCTGTCGTTGACGCATGACCCAATACATTCGTTTTCAGATGACAGCAGCATTTGTCATTCATATTCATTTAAAAAACGCCCAAGCTCTATGGAGATTGAGAGAAAAAGGCAAAATATGAATGACACACTCCTAAATGATCTACAAAAAATCTCCGAGTGGGGTCTTGCTAATAGAGTAGAGTTCAATGCAAGCAAGACGCAGTGCTGCCTGTTAAACCACAAGCGGATGGATTGCCCCTTAGCACCCCTCAATATGAATGGTGTGGAACTTGTGGAATCAGCCGCTCTTGACGTTCTGGGCATATCGATCTTCGTTGGAATGATCATATTTTCGATGTGTCGAAAGAAGCGGGCAAGTGCCTAGGTTTTCTAAAACGGTGCAAAAAATGTTTCACTTCAGCTGATCTTCGCATGATCTACACCTCACATATAAGGCCGAAAATGGAGTACAATTCGCACATTTGGGCAGGGGCTTCAAGATCTTATTTGGAGCTTCTGGATCGAATTCAACGTCGTGCGATATATTTGATAGGGGAAGAAAGTATTTCATCCTCGCTCAACTCTCTTGAGCATCGACATAATGTTGGTTGCCTAAGCCTTCTGTATAGGTATTACCATGGGAAGTGTTCAAGGGATATACATGGCCTGACGCCACCAGCACGTGTGTTTCCCAGGGCCACTCAGGCACCTGTCCAAGCCCACCCCTTAACCATTGCATCGATGTCCAATAGAATTTCGCATTACCGTGATAATTCGTTCTTTAGTCGCACGGTAAAGTTGTGGAATAGTCTCCCTGCGAGCGTGTTTCCCGGCAGTTTTGAGCTGTGCAAATTTAAAACAAATATTCACCGACACTACTCCATCTATCCACCCTCCAACTAACTATCACCCATCTTCCGAATCAACACAATGCTTATGCATTTATGGGGGCATCTTCTGAGTGTTGGTTCAGTCTAAAAAAAAAGAACCACTGAAAAAAATTTATTAAATTTTAGCTTTTTATGATCAAAACCATATGTTTTTTTTAGTTTGTGGGGGATAGCGCAATTTTGGCTTGTATGGGAGGTACCACGCCCCCTTAGTCAATCATCGTCAAACTTCACTCTCGAGAAGTTGCTTCAGTTTTCCTGAAAATTTCAAAAAGATCGGTTCAGCAGTTTTGGAGTCTATTCGTGACTTACAAATATACTATATACCCACATACATACATCCATTTTTATTTGTGGGCATTCCCAAACTGGCATTAAGTACGGTTTGTACAAGTTAACAAAAAGGCGCACGTGTCTTCCTTGGGACACATTTTTCTATCCTCATCAGTTATTACAGTATGTAATAACATCAGTTATTACATCTTTACATTACATTTTTAGAGTAACATCAGTTATTACAGTATGAAAAAGGTGCTTTTTTAAAATCGTGAAATAAAATTTTTGTTTTTCGAAAACTCTTAATACATATTTTTTTAAAAAATACGGATCAAATATTTTTGATTAATAAACCATAAAAAACAAAATTGTATGGGAAAAAAATGTTGGTTGCAAATTTTGTATGAAATGCCTCATATACTCAAATAACTGACCACGTGTTTGCTTACTCTGTATTCAAATGCTTACAACAACAAAACTACTTTTTCGATCTTGTTTATCAAGCACTTGTTTTTTTGTTAATGTGTTTTCTTTAAAATGCATTCATGGGGAGAGCAATCTAAAAAACAGTTATTTTTTATTTTTAAACTAGCAAATACCCGCTGCTTCGCCTGCAATCGATTCGGTAAGCTCAACAACTCAAAAATAAATTTTTCCATTATAAGAAATGAAGAAGTACCATCGCATCTTTTTATTTTAAAGTTGCCATCAATTTTATTATACCAATTTTTTTCTTTTCATATATGTATGTAAATAAAAATATATACCAAATCAGAGGTCGGATTTACTTTTTCTGAAATTGTAACATTTTGAAGAATTTTGGTCACATATCGGAACGTCGGATTCAAGTATTAAAATTGTAACATATCCGATATATCGGACCATATGGCAACGCTGCACACAGAAGAAATGTCAAAAACAATAACAAACAAAGAAATTGATAAAGAGAAAACGTTAGTGGCGAGGCCACGGACCACTGTGGCGTGCTAGTATTTCTAGAAAACTGAGTGCAGTTTTCGAAAATCAACCGTTTTTTCCTCTATTTTGAAGCAACAATTTTGGCTTGTGTGAAAAATTACTAATAAAGAAATATTTAATGCAACATACTTATAACAAATCGCAAATTTTCAGCTATGCGAAAAACTGAGAACACATAATTATTTTTTTTTATTAAATTTACATACCTAGTAATTTCCTCGAGTAATTTACAGGGATCGGCAGTGTAGAATTTTACACCAAAATACAGATCAAATGGATCCGTCTTTGGTTTGAGCTGACGAGAGATACGTGATGCTGGATCCAGCCAATGCTAAAATATAAATTAATTATTAGAATCATTAGGACAATATGAGTTTTAATATGTGTTAATTCTAAGCTAACGTTTGACCTTTCTACAAAGCAACAGAAAAAATTTAACTACATGAAAACTCACTCTCGCCATGGCTTAAAGGGCTTTAGGTTAAACAAGTGCTCGGAAACATATGCTTTTAGCCAAGCAAAGAGTTCAAAATCAGGCAAAGTGGATAGCCTGATGCAAAGTAAGACGGCTTTGATGTAGAGCTACATAAATATACTTGATTTTGAAGGAGTTGAAAATTATTTGGAGGTACTCAATGTCTGTGTATACTCTGTATGTATACCATGAAAGTGAATTTGGAATGGAAACTTTGAAGGTATTTTATTTAATTTTTTATATAGCTTTTTAGTATTTCCCAAACGGTTTCATTTCCTGGCAGACTACGTTTTCATTTTCATTTTCGTTTTGTTTTATTACGCCTCAATGAAATTCAATGAAAACAAAATGAATAACAGCCGCAGCCACAAAGTGAAACCAATGGAATCAGTTATTTGGGTGGAAAGGAGGGTTGAAAAGGCTAGTGGACTAAAAGCTGAAAGTAAGGCTTCTTTGATAGCGCAGCAAAGCATTTACGTACCGTTTGATTCTCCTCATCGATGTAGCGAATGCCAAAGTATGAAGTTTCGATTAAATTAAGTCGGGCAAAAACAACATCCAGAAGTGCTTGGCCCGGTAAATCATCCTGAAAGTAGACAAGCAAATACCAAAAGGAAATGATGATGAAAATAGTTTAGACTAGAAAGCAAATTAAAGCGGGTTTAACAGGGTATCTTCTGGCTTAGTTAAGAGCCAGAGCGATAAGGCAGAACCAGAATTAAATCAATTGGAAAATTTGTCTTCTAAGGACAATGTATGTATGACTGTAACTCATGCAGGGCAGCAGTGGCAATAAAACCCCTAGAAGTTATTCCAATTGAATTCTTTTTCCTCACAGCAAATAACTGCTTTGATGACAAATAGTTTTTTGAATTTTTCAACCATAACCAGAAAGATTGCAACATTGCATTTTTTTTTTGTAATAGAAAATCTTTTATTGAAATAATTTGGAAATAACTTATATGTATCAACCGAATCATGTAAAAAAATATTGTTGGTAATTTGTTTTACTTATCAAATAGGTTCTTTCCAATAAATTGAAAAGATAAATCAATTAAAGTTAAAGCTAAGCAAAGTTATAATTTAGCACCACAATTTTTTTGGTAAATTTTTTTATTGAGTGCATAATAAAAAAAAACTGCTCAACCTGTCATTTTTTGACGCATAAGAATCTAACAAACTCTTCAGAATATTGATGATGAAAATAATTTCTACACACTTGATAAAAATGTATTAACCCATTAACCGCGGCTCCCAAGTGCTTCGTACGATTTTTTAAATTTTATGTGTTGATTGTATTGTATTTGTTGTATTGCTCACAGGAACTACTACATCAAATTTCAACTTTGTATCTTTCACCGAAGTCGAGATATGAGTTAGGTATAAAAATATTTAACCGTCGTTAATGTGTTCCAAATGGGCACGAATTCCATCTGCTACCACAGCACAGTTTAATATCAGGAATTTTCTATCAATAGCAGGTATTGTTGGCTAGTTGGCTAAGAGAGCTTTTACATTTTTTTAAAATTTTAAATTTTTTGCAAACGATAATAACACAAATTGTCTGATTTTTAAACTAGAAAATTTTTGATTTTGAAAATATAGAAGTAAACGTACAAATTTCTTGACACATTCTCAAAACAATTTATAGCTCTATGTTTTCTTAAAGTAACAAACAAAAAATTCCAATAATAATAAAAAATATCCAATCCTGAGATATGATCAATTCTGGATAAACATTTTCATGGGTAAAAAATACTTAACCGTGGTTAATGGGTTAAGCTTAAGCTAGACAGAAACATGTTTGTTTTCATTTCGCAAATAAGCGTTTCGAGCAATAAATCAAACATGCTTAAATAATTAAAACCGACTCCAAAATTGTACCCTTGATGCGAGTTACGATGTACATATGTATGTAGCGCCCATTTTTCGCAATAAACAGCTATGTGAATTTTTTATAAGCTGTGCAAACTTATTCCCCACCTCATTTATTATTCACAATTTACGCTATTTTCCCCATCTTACATGAAATATGGTTAAAGCACAAAATTTCTCAAGTGTTGTGAACCCTAAAATTATGCTTTACTTAGTTGGTAGCGCTAAAATGAGTTCAATACCTTTGTGACTTGACCGACCCAAACATAGAAACAAACGCACACAAGTCGAAATCTACACAGAAACAACACCAGAACAGCAATAAAATAAATAAATAAATAAAAAAAAACAACAAACATAAAACCCTCATTACAACAACAGTAAAAAAGCTGCATTACGAAAAATTGTTATAACGATTCATATCGCAAAAATATTTACTACCACAGTCAAGTCACCAACTCATCACATGTTTAGCACAGCAGGCAAAACAAAAACAACACGTCCATAAAAATAGCAGAAACTCAATGTAAGAATGGCCATAGAAAGCGGCACAGGATACTTTCATGAGCAGACAGTGATATGTGGCAAGCAGTGGCGCCGCTGTGTAATTCAAGCAAGGCGAAAAAAAATTTTTTATTGCATTGCTGGAAAATTTGTCGATAAGAGTAGAGAGTAGAAAGTCAACAGTCGGTTTTTTATGTTGTAAGATAGCAACAAAAGCTACAGCTCACAATGGTGCTTTGTATGGACTTTTAAGCTTATTATTAAAAGAAAAACTCTTTGAGGTACCACCTTTTTTTGTTACCGGTTTAGAGAAAATACAATTCTGCGTCACTAACAATAAGAATTATTATTGACCTGGCATTTCTAGCTGAAGTTATATGCAGTTAAAAATTAATTTTTTTGCTTTCGTTAGAAAAATTTGATTTTTTTTCTTTGCTTTTTTAATGTATATTTTTGTAAAAAAGAAGTATTTTTGAGAAAAATTTTTTAATGAAACCCTCAACTTCAGATAATTGTGGTTCTTACTGTATAAATTTTTTTTTTGAGTAAATGTTAAAGGTACTATTACAGTATGTAAGAAATTAAAAATCATTCATTAAAAATCGTTAGAATATGGTTATTAAATGTCTTAAGAATACGTACACTAAATTTTAGAAAAAAATGTCAAATAGAAAAAATTTATAACAGATATTATATTCGTATGTCGCGTGATATTCAAGAACCTTTTAATCTTTAATCGCGTTTTTCCCGAAACAAGGTTTTTCGAATCGGCTTCTAAGATATTTGGAATTCTACTTTATCGATTTCGATGAATCTTGATTCATTGTGATCCTCATAGACTCTGTTAAGCACTAGACCTATAAAAAGCCAAAAAATTTATATTTTTTTTGTGTGGCTGAAAGTTTCGGCAAAAATGGGGTTTTTTGTACATTTTTTTTTCAACGCAAGTCATTTTTTATTATTTTTTTTTGCGTAGGTTAAGTGCTCAACTACAACCCTTAACTCAAGATTGCACTTTGATTTTTTACTTTCAGACGCTTTTTAAATGGTGGAGACGAGAAGCCAATTGCAACAATTGTTTTAAACACTCTTACTTAAACGCCCTGTAGAAAATTAACAACAACTATAAGGACAAAAAAATTTTTTTTATATCCTCATGAATATTTCTTTATTATTTAAAAAATTTGAATCATTAAAAGTAATAATACTAGGTTAAAAATTAATAAAAAAGTATTTTTCTATAGCTACACACTGTAATAGTACCTTAAAAAAGGATTTTTTTTATTAAAAACTGTGTTAAAAAAATTAAGTTTTTTTCGTTATTCAAGTGGAGTTAAAGTGTTTTCTTTTGAGCACTTTTGCCAGCTAATTGTGATATTCTGCTAATATAGTCTTTCCATAATACATGTATAAGGCTTCGTTGAGCCATTTTGTGCCTTTTTGGAATTAATAAACTTTTTGTAAGAGAACTCCAGTCGCTATAACTAAAACAAGAAAGTGCAGCCATCAACAATATAATGCAATTCAATTTTGTGTTTGCAATGCAATGTTTCTTTGTTATTTGCTTTTGTTGTGTTATTTTTCTCAAGCTGTCGATGTTGGTGTGCGCTGTAGGCTGTAAAACTGAAGTAAAAATGTTAAGAACTTATGTAATTTAACGTGTTCAGTGTTTAAATTTAACCCTTGTTATATTAACTACTTTTGAGTATTTGGTCCCAATTGATACTGTTCTATTATTTACAATATGAAAAACATATCATTTTTAATATTTAAAAAATAAAAGACGTAAATAAACCCAAAAGAAACTACATATAATGAAGAGTGCATTATTTGAAGATTAAACTGTAGACAAATTAAAAAAAATCAATTTTCAGGTACACACTGATATTTGGGACCCGATAAAAGAGGATAAATTCTGCATCAGTAAATGAATAAATTGTTGCAAAATATAGAACCGTTTGAAATAGAGAAATTCACATTGAAAGTTGAGGTATTTTTTTCTTTTTGAGTACTCGCTGTGATAAGAGTGATTTTTTCATTTCATTCCAGTTGCTTTTTTATACATTAAAAAGTAAAGTTTAGTAAAAAATTAAATGGAGTCTACGTGCTTAGGTATTTTTGAAACAACATGCTAAGTTTTTTTTTTTTTGGAAAAGTGTTTTTTAATGTTTTTATTTATTTATCTCCATTAAGCTTTAAAATGTGTATAGTTTTACTATATACATATGTAGACAAATAGTTTTGAATTGTGTGTGGTAAGTCGATATTGATTTTGATTTCTATAATCATTGATATTTATTTAAAACTTGAAGAAAAAAGAAAACTGCGCTGGGTTTGCGCCGTGAAAAATTAAAACAGTTTGAAAATATGAATTCGCTGTCGGAAAAAGCACCAATGTTTCGAATCCATATGAACGAAAGTGATGTGGGTGCGGTGGAGTGAAGTGTTTTACCTGTGAACTTTTGACAGCGCGCTTACATATAACCAAGTGTCATACCGTTTTGTTCAAACAAATCTAGCCGAATGCGTGTAATCTTCGATGACGGATTTTTATGGAAAAAGAGAGACACTAAAGCTATGTGGTCTGTTACTACTAAAAATTTGCGACAGTAGAGGTATGGTCTGAAAAAATGTATGGCTCAATTTATGTTCAATAGCTCTTTTTCAATGATGGGCTTATTTAAATCACGTTTGTTAAGAGACTTGCTCGCGTATGATATTGGTAGGTCTAAACCAATATCACCTTGTGATAAAACGGCGCCTAACACGTAATTTAAGGCGTCTGCTATTAGTAAAAGTTGTTTGTTGAAGTCCGGGTATTGTAGTATAGGCGGGTTAAGTAGTTTTGTTTTTAATGTGTCGAAAGCATTTTAACAATCTTCAGTCCAATTAAATTTAGTGTTGTTTTATAGTATGTTAAATACTTTTGCTATGTCTGCAAACTTGGGAATAAACCTCTTATGAAAATTGCAGAAGGCAACAAATCTTCTGAATTCATCTATGTCTTTTGGCATAGGACAATTTTAAATTATTTTATTTTTTAAAGTTTTTTCTAAATGACCTTGTTATTTATTATGTGATTATGATTTTACATGATTTAAATACAAATTCTAAATGTTTGATAGTTTAAATCATACTTGATTTTAAATACAAATTCTAGTTGTTTGATAGTTAAAATCGTTTATTGAGCTTAAGGTCAAAGTGAAAACAATTAATTGTTCTAACGAATCTTTCGAAAGAAACAACAACAACGTATTTCCAATATGAAAAGGAAAAAAACCACCAGCTGATTTTATTGCAATTTCAGCCATGCTAAAGGCTTTATCAGAAACCTTTGTGATACCCGCGCAAGCGCGCACTAGCGCACTGCACCACAGAAGCGATGAGATTTGAAGTGTAAATTTCTCAGTTTTTCTCCCATTTCACATGCTCACATTTGCTGTTGTATTTTTGCTTTACTTTTTACCTTTTGCTTTACCTTGCTTTACCTTTCAAAAACTTTAAGTAAATTCTCATTGTGGTGCCGTTCAGATTGTGTTGCTCTTCCAAAACAGTGTTAAAATTTTTTTTCCAAAAGTTTTTTTTATCGAGTGTATTTATCGTGTTTTAT